>PVHP010003694.1:0-76539 GCA_004024765.1 Zapus hudsonius
TCGCTCTGCTTGAAAATGAATAAATAAAATATTTTAAAAAAAGAAATAGGCTACTTAAAGAGATAACACAGCTTAGATAAAGTCATTAGGCAGAATCTTGATTAAATATGACTGGTGTTTTTATAAGAAGAGTTTAAGACACCTACAGAAGAAAGACCATGTAAAGATAAATGAAGAAGAGAATGAGCAATCTCAGAGTTAAGGGGAGAAGCTTTAGAAACCAGCCCTACAGGCATCTCAATCTTTGACTACAACTGCAAGTAACTTTTAGAAAATAAATTTGCTGTTTAAGTTACCCAGTGTGTGGTACTTTGTTATAGCAATCCAGCAGCATGATGCACCATTTTAGATAGAACAGGTTTGCCTGCATTATTTCATGATACAACCTGCTTCCGTTTTTTCTCCCCTAGGGTCTGAGAGAGACCAAGGCATTCATTCTCTTAATTGTCTGGTGGAAGGTAGTGGTGGGGCCATAGTGTGAAGGGATTCATTTCTCTTATGTTTAAATCTTTGACTCTGAGCATCAGTTTTTCATCTGATAAGTATCCTTGGGTAATTGAATGATATTTTTGTCTTAGCATCTTCACCAAAGTAATGGGAACAGTAATCATAGTTTCTCATAAGCATGCAAAATTAATGTTATAACACACTAGTGCCTGTGGCAGTTGTTAGTGCCTAGTAACTAATACAACCCATATGTAAAGATTCTCATCTTTAATGTGTCATCTGAGATATTTAACATGAAAAAAAATGCACTCTAATTAAAAACATTCTTAACACTGGAATTTAGGGCTCTATTACTTTCAAAACATATTCTTAATACACGTGTGTGATCTTATGATGACCATTAGGGAATCAGGGGAGGAGAGATTACTTTAGTTGATGAAACACTTGCCCAGCTTGCTGTATCTGAGTTCAGGTATCCAATACACACCTAAATACTGGATGTTGTGGGATCTCTCTCCCATCACTTGGAAGACAGAGATAGGCAAATCTCTGGCTAGCTAGAGTAGCTGAATTTGTGAGCTCTGGGGTCATTGAGAGATCTTTGTCAATCAGGTGGAGAGTTGTTGAGAAAGACACCTGTTGCCAACCTCTGACCTCCACAAGCACATATACCTGCACACATGTGGGCCTATATCCATGATCACAGATGTACACATGCATGTACAATGTACACAAATGCATGGAAATAAATTGAAAATGAGAGACCTAAATGGTTAATCTCCCTATTGTGCGAAAGTGTTTTTTGTACATATAGACAGATGTATATTTCCTTATTAACTCAAGAAGTGACTTACAAGTACTTCCCTTGTTAAAGGAAAAACACATATTCATGTGCACTGTCAAGTTTCCTGGGGCTCCTGACTTCCTTTTAATACCTCAGTTACTGGGTCTTGAACTATCTTATTGAATTAATGAGGCAAAGTGGGTATGTAGACCATTGCTGATGAGTGGACTAAAAATAACTCCAATAGAATATTTTTTCTTTTTTATTATCATATTTCCCTCTTAAATTAGTGCTATTGAACCAAGGACACACTTTGAATGGTGTTTTCCTGATTTGAGACTATTGCTTCTGCTGAATTTAGATTTTGTTCCCCTGGGGAGTAGCAGAACCAACTGCCTTTGCACATTGTGAGCACCTAATCAGTTATATTATGCTAATAAGCTTTAATATGGTGTGGCCTTGGGTTTATAAGCACAAACCTTATTGTAAATGTCAAAATAATTCCAATCTTAATATATCCCCTGTAGTGATACATTAATAAGGGCCATAGGAGCAAGTACTGTAGGTGGTTATTTCTTAATGGACAAGGATCTTTTTGCTGTTTGATTTGGAGATCAAAACCCTGTGAGACAATAAATAGCCAACATTTAATTTCAGAATGTGATATTTGCCCTCCCCACAGCAAGGGAGAATTTCTTTTGAAAATCCTCATTCATTAAGCCAGTATCATAGCACCAAGGACGGAATAAGTTTTTCTTACTTATAATTGTCAAGCAAGCATGTACCTAGAGGTATTGCATTTATAATTGTGTTATACTTATAGAATACTTTTAGAATATATTTTCACAAGTGAACTTTGCCTTCCAAAGTATAGTGTAAATGTTCTGTGGGAAAGAAAACTGTTATCCAGAAAGTTGAATGACTTTGTACCAAGACTATTTTAGATCTAAAACTCAATTCATTTGATTTCAAATTCCAGTTTTTACTGGGAGGGGTGGCATTAAGCTATACAATCTGTAATAATAATTATTTGAGGGATATAGTACAGTTGTTAAGCTTTAATGTACTTTACAGTGAAATCTTTTTGAGAAAATCTGGAAAATGCATAATGAGTCAAGTTGTTTTAGGATACATTCAAGAAAAAGATCTACAGAGTTTTACTGCCTATTTGACTTTATTTGAACACTTTCATCCCATGTTCTAACATGGGAAATGAGGTATGCATGTTAAAGTAGAGTTTTCTCCTTATGATATTTTTATTGTTAGCATATGTTATGCTTCTATGAGAAAACTAAAAAGAAAAATATGAAATTTCCTTCACTAGTGAGATTGACAGGAGATCCCTATGTTTCTTTTTAGCCCAGTTCCAAAATAAAAAGACTAATTTCAGATTCAATATACTATATAGCTCATAAATAAGGTCCAGAATTTCTTAAAGCCTGAAAAGATCCATCTAGAATACCGACATTGTCTTTGTACCTCACTCTAGGTTTTAACAACTGGAATATACTTCATGTCTGTTTATTTTGAGACATTTTGATGGAAGATTATTGCTGATATTTACAGAAAGGATAGGCTGTCTCTTGTAGATTTCTAGCTTCTATGATTGACAAGTGGTTACAGATACTTTTTTATTCCTTTGTTTCAGTGTGAGTATATCTCAAAATGCATCACTGATTATTATTAAAAGGGGAAAAGTGTGATGTTTATACTTGTGTTGTCTGGAAAGATCTTAAAGGAATCATTAAAAAAATCAATTCAGATTCCAACAGAATCTCTCGATGTCCTATGTTGATAGCATGTGGTATCTTCAGTAATTGGGTCTTATCTTTTCCCTCAAGGGGGTAATCAAGTGCTTTGACAGAAGCCTGTCTTGTTTTGGGGACCATATAGTTCTCTCTCATTGACTGAGATCTACTCAGTGGCAAGGAACCCATAGTTGGAACTGACATCCAAGCCAAATTTTTATGGAGTCCAAAAATATGGACTCCACGGGGAATCCTCCACTGACCGTGGGCCTAAAGAGAGGCTACACCCATTATAATCTTAACAAATTAACAATTTAATTTTACCTATACTGATCACACTCTCCATTGGAGAGTCTGTTCCTATTTTTCAGAAGGCGGGAAAAACCTTGGACAACCTAATTCTACCAACAAGAAAAAAAATGATAGCTGCTTTCCTGGCAGGAGGTGAGCAAACCCTAGCACATCATCTAGGACCTAGGTGAAACCACAGAGGAAGTAGACAGTACAGTAATTTCTAAAATCTGTGCCAGGGTGATGGAGACAGGCACTGAGATATTCAAGACATTACAAAGCAGAAATCCAGAAGCTGCTAAGAGCTCAACACTAAAGTAGACATAAAACTCACCCACCATGGCTCAGGGAATTTTGCAGAAGTGAAGGAAGAAAGATTGTAAGAGCCATGGTGAGGGGAATGCCAACAGACACTGCCCCCTCCACCAGCGATTAACTTCTTGCACAACACATAGCCCTCAATCCCATGGAGCATATGACTTGTTCATACAAAGTTTCTGCTTAAAAATTAATTAAATATCATTTATAACAGCACAAGTAATATATTTAAATATGAAGTAGAATTTTAAAGTGAATGTGGACTCACTTTCGGTAAGCAAACTCCCATTGGGTTTTCTCTTTAGAGCCAATGAGTTCAGATTACTTGATTAGGTTTTCATGACAGTATTATCATTATTATTTTCAGGAAAGAACACTAAGTTGAGAAATAATGAAGATTTGGACAGGAACTGTAAAGACATATTTATTGACTTTACCAGTGTCTACATATTATCTTTGAGCTGAACTCTACATATTTCATCATTTTAAAGGCTTATATTCAAAGTGAAGGACATACAAAAACTTGGAGAGTAAGCAGGGCTTGGTGGTGCATGCTTTAATCTCAGCACACAGGACGCAGAGGCAGGAGGATTGCCATAAATTTGAGGCTACCCTGAGACTACAGAGTGAATTCCAGTTTTCTTAGCCTTAGAAAATGTATATTTCCCCGAAGAAGAGGGCCCATATATTCTGATATATATATTTCTGATGACATGGGCCCATATATTCGCTAAGAGTCCAAAGGCTATGCTTTCTGCAGAATACTCACATTGAAAAAGTATAACTGCTAATTTTTTTCTTTAAATGGAAAAACAGAAGTGATTGTATAATATATTTATTTTCTTCTTGAATGTGAACACTCTAAAACATAGTTGTTTCTTCCACAGGCACAAAGGCATCTCTCTGGACAATTTGTGCTGGCTTCCCGAGGTTGACTGATAGCTGAGAAGCACGTTGTAGCGCTTCTGTGATGGCACCACATTGCTCTTCTGGGGATGTTACTTATGGTTGTAATAAACATATCAGTAAGGGAAATACCCTCAATGTGTTACCCTGATAGGTATGTAGTGGAAAGGTTCTAGATGGATGGTAGATGCTTGATCGGTTTAGCAAAATACAAAGAACCAAAAGGAAGGAAGATGCATTTCTTCCTTCTTGATTATGAGCTTCATGCATTATGTTTGTTGCTTTTTAAATTAGTAAATGCCACAGTGGGGCAAAGTTATTTCCATTGTTCCTTAACAGGCCGGCAATGAGTTATGTGGTTGGTAAACAGTAATGCTGTAGAGAACATTATGTTTCATACTATAGTGCTTTGATCCAGGTGTCCCTCATCAACTTATGTGCTCTGAATGCATGATCCCCAGCTGATGGCAATTTTGGAATTGGAACCTTTTTGGAGCTGTATTATGGGGGCCGGCTTATGTGGTTTATAGCCAGCTTCCCCTTGCCAGTGTTTGGCACATTCTCCTATTGGCCAGGAGGTGATGTCCAGTCTCTGCTCATGCCATCATTTTTTGCACCATCATGCAATTTCCCCTCGAGTCTGTTTGCCACAATAAGCCCTTTCCTCTACAATTTGCTTTTGGTTTTGGTCTGGTTCTTTCTGCCAGCAACAAGGAAGTTGACTGCAACACATAAATATTCTTCTTAAGATGCATCCAGGTTCTTAGTCTTCATAACCGTAGCAAATGTGGGTAACCAAATCCAAACTTACAATAAACCTGTTTTCCTTTTAGTAGCAAGATATTTGAGATTAGATTTAGATTTCAGAATTTAAAACTAGAAACAATATATATAATATATAAAAATAATAAACAATATCTAATAATATAATAATGCCCAGAACATTTTTTATTAGTGTGATTATATATCTTTTATTTATTTCCTCATTGAGAAGTCCCCTTCCCTATACAGGGATTTTTTTTTTTTGCTGGGCACAGCTTGAAGTCGTCAATCATAATTAATGAACAAACATAAATTTCTCCTTCTCCTGTGAAACAGAAACCAACAAACACAACCCTTCATGCACCCTGCTGGTTTGGTCCCTAGTTTGACTTCCTACTGCTTCTTTCCTGCTGTTCTGTCTCTAAGCAGACTGTAGACAGGCTGACCATCTGCTGCCAAGTCACAGCTGCCTGTTCCAAAAGATGTTTCCATCCCATTCCTCCACGCCTGAATATCACTATCTGTTGCTTTAACCACCTGCAGAAAAGCTGACAAAACAGGTCTCTATTTGTAATTCTTGGTTTTGAATATTCTAAGACATATAAGTTTCATCTCTTATTTACAGAAATGTGTCACACACACAGTTCTTTTAGAAAGCAGTAGACTTTCCTTTGATGGAACCCAGCTGTCATGTCTTTATCCTATCCCATATGATTGTCCACACTCAGTTACACATTATATACGCTGATTTCTTTCTGCTAATGAATGTGAATGCCCTTGTAACTTAATTTTTAAACATTCTCTCACTTACTGTTTTGTAATTTGCAATCAGTGCTGATGTGTTACATTAAGAATGTAGACAAGGCTACTTCCTGTGCTATTCGTGACCTCCTACCCCATGGTCTTATCCAGTATACCCACAGAGGTGGGCCCCACTGGTTTGGGGACAGAGAAGAGAGAAAGGGGGCTGCCATAATAAGATTGGTTTGTACAATGTATCTAATTAAGAATAATGAAGATATCAGAAAGAAAATAATGTAAAGAGATAAGAAAACAGCTAGAGAAGCTACTGAAATTTTTATCTTTCAAGTACACAGCTGGACAGATCTGAGGTAGACTAACCTCTGGGCAGTTTGCATGGCTCACTCATGAGTGCCTTCTCTTTCTTGGCTAAAGTATCTATGTGCCTCAGGTATTCTGGAAAGCATCCAAAATTTAACAATTTTTTATATCGTGCCTCATAAAATTCATGGACATAGCACTACATTTTAATTTCATAAAGTCATTTCTATTGGGATAGAAGATATTACAATCTCATACAGAAAAAGAGCTTAGAGACTGTAGAGCAATTCTGTCTAGTAAAACATAATGTAAGACATCTAGGCAATTCTTAAGTTTGTAGTGATCATACTAAAGAGAATTAAAAGAAAATGGTAAAATTAGCTTTTAGTAATATTTATTCTTTAATTATATGTATTAAAACATTATTTCAACATATAACAAATATAAAAATTATTCATGTGAAATATGTATTCTTTTCTTTTTCATTTGTAAACCTCTTTATTGTCAATAATTCTATACATTGCATGAGCAAATCTTGTGGTGGTACCCCCATTTCCCTCCTCCCTGTCCCCAACCCACTGGGGACCCTCCTCAGTGGGTGTACTAGATCAGTCCATGGGGTAGGGGGTTATGAACTGTACAAGAGGTAGCCAGTTTTATTTCCTGCTTTGTGGGTTGTTGCAGAAGGGAGCAGTGACTCTGGATATTCTCCCCCACCATGGCTCTTACAATCTTTCTACCCCCTCTTCCACTCAGTTCCCTGAGTCCTGGTGGGTGGGTTTTAAGTTTGCTTTATTGTGGAGATCTAAAGTGTCTCTGGACTTCTGCTTTGGGTTGTGTCACAGTCAGCCACAGGCCTCTGGGATGAATCTCCAAACCAGGCATAGTTTATGGGAGGAAACAATTTATTCAAGCTACAGATCCAGGGGAAGTCCCATAAAAATGAAAGAGGCTGGTCCTCTTTCACAGGTCCAAGCAGAGAAAAATCTATCACCAACACCACACACAGAACAGCAAACAGGAGGGCCAAAGAGAATTTCTTTCCCTTTATATAGCCTTAGGGTGGGGTCTTACAAACCTTTCCCAGACTTAATGGCTTCCTGAGTCTCTGGAATTTCCTTCCTGCACTGCCCACACAGGAAAGGATGTTTACTTCTAGCTTCTTTGAACTTCTTTACATCCTGAGAGGCTGCCTTCCTGTGAACATCCTCAGAGACCCACCCAAGATTACTTGAAAGGTCAAGTTGACATCAAAACTTAACCATCACAGGTTGTGTTGGGTATCGTTGGTGTCTGTCTCCATTGACTTTTCTTGGGATCTGACTTGCTGTGGCAATTGATCTCTTATTTATCACATCACTTTCTCATAAGTTTCAAATGGCCCCTATATGATGGGCCAAGGGTGGTACATCTCCTGCCAGGATGTCATCCCCATTCTTTTCTTTGATAAGCTAATATATATTTTACAATGATAGAGCATCTCATTTTTGATTTAGTTTTTACTTGTGTGCATGTTTGTAATGTAGTGTATTTGCATTTGTGTGTGTCGTGTTAAGTATATGTATGTGCCCTCACACTACCCCACATACTCCTATGTGGTGGCTGGGGTAAAACATTAAATGTTCTGCTCTCTTTGCTCTTCTTCCTTTTTTTGAGCCTCAGCCTCTTACTGTTCTTATAGCTTTCTGTGTTTTCCTTGAGCTCTGGTGGATACTTGGGTCTCTGCTTCCATATGGGATTGGGATTATAAATAGCACTTGACCATGCTAATGTGTTATGTGGGTCCTGGAGATTAAACTTGAGTAGTTTCTCTGGCCTCCTGAGATCCTTATGCAGCACAGGAAGTGTTATTTACTGCAGATCCATCTCTCAAGCCCACCTGTGATATATTGAATGCTCAATTATTCTAGAGGAATGACTGTCTATCATGCCCCTTATAGAGCATCTCAGAAGAAAAGATATTGAAAAGCACAAAAAGAGAAGCTCATATCTCCAAGATGTTTGACTAGTGATAAATGGTACTTGAGTTGTCGAATTCTATGTAGATAGCAAAATCATATTCTACTAGAAAACTGGGAGACCCAGTTTGTCTTCTCACTCACCTAGATAGGAATTGCTAAAAGGCAGAAATTCACTGGTAATTACTCAAATTATCCTAATACTTATTTCATAGGTATTATTTATGCTGTTGTGATGTAAAATATCATATATATCCTGCAAGGTTTATAGCTTTGCAATGCTTAGATTATTCAGAAAATTCACTTATTAGAAGTTAGAGATTAGAGGTTGCCCATTTCACTCAGCAGTAGAAGACTTGTGTAGGAGGTAGGAAGACCATGCTCAGTCCCTGTGGTTCTCTGAGGATGTTCACAAGATGGCAGTCCTCTCAGCAGGGGGTAGGATGTAAGAATGCTCAGGGGAGCTAGAAACCAACATCCCTTCCTGGGAAGGCAGTGTAGGAAGGAAATTCCAGAGAGTCAGAGGGACACAACAAATCAGGGAAAGGATTGGAAGACCCCACCCTAAGGCTATATAAAGGGAAAGAAATTCTCTTTGGCCCTCCTGCCTGTTTGCTGTTCTGTGTGTGGTGTTGGTGATAGATTTTTCTCTCTGCTTGGACCTGTGAAAGAGGATCAGCCTCTTTCATTTTTATGGGACTTCCCCTGGATCTGTAGCTTGAATAAATTGTTTCCTCCCATAAACTGTGCCTGGTTTGGAGATTCATCCCAGAGGCCTGTTCCCCCTGCCTGTTTTCTGTTGTTTGTGGTGCTGTTGATGGATTTTCTTTCTGTTTGGACTTTGAAAGGGGGCCAGCCTCTTTGGCCTTTATAGAATGGATCTGTAGCTTCAATAAATCTTTTCTTCCCATAACTGTACCTGGTTTGGAAGTTCATTCCAGTGACACTTGTGACTATATCAGTTCCAGTCCCTGTCACCGCAAAACCAACCAACAAAGAGCTTCAGATAATTTATTGTAATAGAAATTCACTTATGCATGCATTTAAATCAATCAAGTATCACATTTTCTTGTAATGTCAGTTTCTGAAATTTCTTAGTTAAATATAAAATTAAAAGACAGCACAATGGAGTACAAAGAGTAAAAATTAAACCACTACTTCCTATGCAAAAATAGAAGGCTTAACAGAGAAATTCCCTAGAAAACCACAAAACCTAACATCTTCCTCTTGCCTTGTAGCATGACCTCTTTAACAGCTCTCATCTCATTTCCAAAAGGAAATAGAAAAATCAATGAAAACATCAACAAGTAAAGTAAGCCAGGGGCTTCAAAGAGGAAATAGAAAATCAATAATGCACCCATCAAAGTAAATTTTATGGTAACATCTGTAAAGGAAATTAATGTATGTTATTAGATGGAGGAGAGGAAAAATGTATTTAATTAATATATGGAATGACTATTTTAAAGATGACATAGGAAACTTAGTCCCTTGAAGTGATCACACTATGAACATTTATTTGATTGTCTCTAAAACCAAGAAATATGTTGATTCATCATCACAGTTATAGAATACATTGTTGTAAATTAGTATATATTTATTTACATAAATATATGTAACTATATTTTACTTGGATTGAATCTTGATGCAAAACTGGATTTATGATGGTAAAATATGGAATTTTAATTTTCATCAGTTTTTCTTATAATTTAGGGCCATTCTGCAATTTCTTACATTTGGATATTTCTTCAGAGTTTAGTCTCAATATAAATCTTTCTATTCTTTTATCTACATATTTAAAGGACATAATGTTAGCTTTTCTAAGACTTCATATATTTATAGAGCAAGGCTTAATATTTGAACAAGAATTTAATCCCTTTTAAATAACTTTTAATCTATGTAATTTATAATGACTTTTAAATTACCTCAATATATTTTTAAATGGCAACACCATTAGAATTTTAAAATTGTATTTTAAGTTTAATGCAGATAATAATTTAGGTACTTTGATACTATCAAAATGCAATGACTTTATTGGGAAAAGACTTAGAAAAATTCTTTTATTGAATTTTATTGTGAGATTAAGGTGACTGTGTGGTCATTAAAATAAAAGCTACATAGTGTTTAAAAATATGCTTCATTTTCAAACTACTTTGATATTTATAGGAACTGTGTGAAGGTAGTATAGTGTCGCCACGTATCCCACACCCAGTTTTTAGCCCATATTCTTTTCCTCTTCCAAGAGTGCATTTAGGATCTCACATTACACCAGCTATTAGGTCTCCTCTAGGGTTACCTCGTTTCTGAGCTTTTCCTTCTTATGATGATCTTTGGTAGTTTTGAGCACTACTACTGATTTTCAGCTAGTCCTTCTGTAGGGGTTATATGATATTTTTTATGATAACTACAATGAGATTAGTTGTTTGAGAGACAAATATCCCAGAAATAATGTGAATTTTTCATCAAACTACATTGAATTTGAATCAATAGTTGGTGTTGACCTTGGGTGCCTGGTGTGCAAGAGTTGTGTCAGGTCACTCCTGTGCTTTTTCTTCCTTTCCATCCTGCTGATTACAAAGATGTAATTCTGCATGGTCCTCAGCTAAGGATTGGTGGTGGTGGTGGTTGTGGTTCACCTCTTTGGAGTTGGAATATCTACAATAAATTATTGGAAATTTTGTATAGAAGCCTATCTCCTTCTTTGCTAAAGATTGGCTATTTTTACCAATATGAACTTGAACTCGTGGGACTTTGTTTTGTATTTCCAGAAGTAATCCTATGTGACTTTATTTTGTTTATGAAACCGCTGCAGCTTTGGTTTCCTTTCCCTTTGACATTGCATGTATATGTGTGTATGTTTCCGTTTCTGAGCTCTAACCAGTACCAGTGCAGGATGCTCCTATATTCCATACTTCAAGTCTAAAATCCACCATTTCTTCCAGGAGCACTCACTCTTTTTCTTTCAGAATGATTGCAGAAACCAACTTGTAGGCCTCATTGACTTTATTCTACTAGACAGTATTATTTTTACGACACTTTTGACAGATCATGGCAGAGCAAACACACACACACACACACACACACACACACACACACACATATATGTATATCCCTGTCAATCTGTGGCTTGATACTCTGTGTTAGCCACAGAGGTTGTATTACTGTTACTTAATATCTGCGAGCTACATCCTTTAATAGACTGATAATGGTACAGTACTTATAAATACTCATATGTTACTTGTCTTATGAAACTTGCCTTATGGGCAGAATCACTATTTTTGTTTTTAATATTGTATTATTTATTCATTATTAATTAATCAATTTTTAATTTGCAAGGAGAGAGAGATAGAAGAGACATACAGAGAGAATAGATATTTCAGAGCCTCCAGTCACTGTCCCTGAGTCCAGATGCATGTGCCATTTTGTGCATCTGGCTTCATGAGGGTACTGGGAGATTGAACTTGGGTCTTTCCTTTGGTAGTCATATGAAATTCCTTTAAAAGGATCTTTGAGATTCCTAAACTATGCATAGCCATTAAAATAGTTTCTGAACAAATTAACGGACTTGCAAATCATAAAAGGAGGGAAATGTTAATCTGAAAACCACATCCTGTGCTCTGCAAATCTGGTTTAAAGGATCTCCTGTGTACCAAGACCCTGACTTAGGACAGTGACTTCTAGAACACCTTCTCATAAAAACAAGCATCTTAGAGCATAATGAGGATTTTATGCTGAGAATTTCATTTTTAGTGTCTTTTTGGGCAGCATTTTCATGTGCACAGCCACACTAGATAAGTTTCATGTCTTTCATGTCTTCATGACTTATACTTTCATCCTCATTCCTCATATTTTGTAAATACTATGAAGACATATCCTAAATGTTTCTAATTTGTTCAGAAATATTTTTAAAGTTGTGTGTGTGTGTGTGTGTGTGTGTGTGTGTCACCAGGTGAATGTGTTTAGTCCATATTACATAGTGCTTCAGAATGGGAATATAGTGAATTTAAGATAGCCATTTTCTCTATTTGGTTACAAAAGTATACAGATTACTAGGTGCACTAAGACAATCATAAAGTTAAATTTTATATCTATTAATAGCCACCCTATTTTTCCATTATTCATTCATTTGAGTCTTGTTTTATTTTAGGATATGATTTGAATGTGGAAAATTCTAGCATTATACATCTGGGCGATTACCATGACCTTTAGAACAACAGCATGAAAGGAATCTAGGGACCTATTTGCTATGAACATTTAAGAATGCCACCAACATGACTTAGTGATCATTTCCTTGCTTCTGTAGAAAGACAATATAACACTGAGACCATGGTTAAAAAGTTCAAAAAATACAAAATTCAAAGAATATGTTCCATTTCAAATATCTGCATTACTCTTAGTGAAAACTATTTGATTCTACTTTGTTAGAGTTGAAAATTAGTTAAGCCTTGGTGTCATGGTTTGATCCAGGTGTCCCCCACAAACAATTAAATGTGTTCTGATAGATCCATCTCAGCTGATGGCAGTTTGGGTTTTACAACCTCGATGAAGCTGTGTTGTTGGGGGTGGGCTTATGGGGGTTATAAGCCAGCTTCCCCTTGCTAGTATTTGGCACACCCTCCTGCCGCTGTTTGCAGTGCTGTGGCAGAGGTGATGTCCAGCCCTCTGCTCATGCCATCGTTTTCCCTGCCAGAATGGAGTCTCTCCTCGAGTCCGTAAGCCTAATAAACCCATTCCTCCACAAGCCGCTTTTGCTTGGGTTCTATCTGCTCAGCAACTAAGAAGATGACCACAACACTTGGTAATATAGTGTTTAATAAGGGCCGTCTAAAGGCTGAAGGTATAACATTTGAGATAACCACATACTTTAAAATGGTTTTATAAATTCAAGTCAATAAACATCATACTGATATATGAGTCATATTAAATATTGTCAAAATCTCGTGAGCTTTGCTTTAGAAATAACCTGAATGAATTCTTTTCAAGTGTATATTTCTGACAAAGGCCTTTAGAAGAATGAAACCCCTCTACTCCCTTTCTTTGACTGTGACTGGGAAATGAATTTTTCTTCAGTACTTTGCTTTGTTGGTTGCTTAGCTGCATCTGTACAGTTGACAGCATGTAGGAAGGCCTAACTTTCTTCCCCTAATATCCATGTTTGGCAAATAGCATTGGCATTGCAAAAACATTGCACAGTTGGAAAAATGCCCAATATGAATTTTTCAAAAACTTGCAGTTTAGGAGTTAACTGTGTGGACTAGTGTTTGGGGACATTTGCTGATCAAAGGATTTCAGATCTTCCAGAGAGCCACACAGACTCTTAGTCTTTGCCACAGTTTCAACCTCATGTTTTGCTTCTTTTTTTTGACAGTGGGAATAGCTCTTTGGTCCACTTTCTCTTCTAAACTGTAGCTGTCTTTCAGACTCTTTTGGTTTTATTTCTGCCTTCTTTTGCTAAAGCTAGTGATCACATGCTGAGTAAATAATCTATAGACCATGATCTGCTGTCCTGTTAGGCTTGTTATCCACACTCTAAACCCTGGTGTCAGGAACCTGCCTGATAAGTATTCCCAGGTAGGTTTCCTAACTGCCTCCCCCACCAATAGACATCATCTGTGCTTACACACTTACAGAACTCACTTTTAGTGCACTGAGTATATTTGGAAGAACTAATTGGTTGTTCTGGTGTCTTTGTTAGGAAAACAAAATGACACTTTTTGAAGTTAATAGAAAACTTTCAGCAACAGCCTTTTATCAGATATAACAAAACATTGTTTGAACAAATCTTCTCTCAGTGCTGGTGACAGTTCACTTCTGCTTTCCTAGCTATCAACATCTTAGGAGAGGAAAGGACAGGAGAAGGTGTTAAAGGCACAAAGTTAGCTTTTGAATAATGGTAGTTCTTGATAGAGAATTGTTTTACAAATCGATAACGCAAATCCAATTCCAGTTGGAGTGCATCAACAATTTTGTAATATATATTAAGCACCACAGTATTCAATTATTTTAAGGCAACTTTTAGTTCATAGTACAATCTTTTAATTATATTGGGAAAATGTTTAAGAGTTATCACAAGAAAGTAACTGATTAGTCTAATATTACAATAGCACAACTAAAGTAAAGGGATTCCATTCTGCTTTTACTGAGAAGGAAGAGAGGGTGGGGAAAAGATAGATAGATGCATCATAGTCTTTGGGGATAGAAAGTTTATCTCAATGAAATATACCTTCATTTATTCAACAGTATTCATCAGTAACTGAAAATTTAGCAAAGTTAGTTTATCAACTCCTGAACTACAGAGCAAGAAGTGCTTACAATTTTACTTTATTTTTAAATGTTAAGACACATGCATTCTTTTTTCAATGGAAAAAAAATCCATTACAGCACAACACAAAAGAATGTGTGGGGGCTCTCATTCTCACTTTCTAATTAAAGAGTCATCTACTCTCATCACCCTCAAAAAATAAAACCTAATGAAAATATATCGATAACCCCAGTCTTGTCCTTAACATGAATTCATTGATATCACTGATTATATTACAGTACACCATTATCAATTATGATTTTGACAATATGGGGAAAAGGAAGTGTCTATTTTCATAAATCTTCTATACATCGTCCAGTTGTTTTATATTTGATTGAGAAATTTGTTTATGAACAGAGTAGAAATATTAGGTGATTTTTTTTGTCTAATGAACTTTCAAATTCAGTCGCTTAGTATTTGGAGTCACAATCAAAATGATATATAAACATATTAAATGTCAGCAGATAGTAATATATTTGAATGTGAAATTGATGTATCAGTAGAATGTCTATTAATCAAAAAAAATGAGATCAGGTGGTGAAAAGTTGAACTAAACTAGTGCTGGGGAGTGGCTCTGTGGAGGAAGGGCTTGTGGCACCAGTGTGAGTTTGTGGGTGTACAATATGCACACACACAAAAATTACCCTGTCGTCTTGATACCTTTGAGTACCAGCTACTATTAGCATTTCCAAAGTATTAAAGCTGAAATAGAGCTTTATAAACTTCATGAGGATATTGAATTCATGTGTAAAACAATTTTCTTTATTATTTTAACAATTCATTGATCAGTCACTAAAAATGGAATTTATTTTATATGCTGCATGAATTGCAAATGACACAGTTTGGGAAGGCATTTACTTTAACTTCAGTGGATTTAAAAAAACATAACTTAATTAACTAAAATTAACTAAAAATCACAACCAATAAACTAAATTTAAAACATCATGGGGACTTAGGGCTGGAGAGATGGCTCAGCGGTTAAGCACTTGCCCCCAGTACCCAAGTACAGCCAGATGCACCAAGTGGTACATGCATTTGGACTTTGTTTGCAGTGGCTGGAGGCCTTGGTGCACCCATTCTCTGTCTTGCTCTCTGTCTCTGCTTGCAAATAAATAAAAAAAAATCACTGAGGACTTAATATCACTACACAGAATGGACAATGAATGTTTCTGCAATGAAGAAGGACCAGAGTTCAATTCCCCAGTGCCCATATAATGCATGAGAGGGCGCATGTGTCTGGAGTTCATTCTCAGTGGCTGGAGGCCCTGGTGTGCCCCCCTCTCTCTCATAAATAAATAAATAAATAAATAAATAAATAAATAAATAAATAAATAAATAAAATATTTAAAAAACAAAAAAAAAAAGAAATAATTTCATCCAGACTCAGTTTGATGAACCAGTGGGTTTCCAGGAGTTACAGGAACATGGGCTACCCAGGCAGCTACATCACTGAAAAGCCCACCCTGGGGTGTATAATGTAGAAAGTTGTGTCACTGGAGTTCCTTGCACAATTTAAAAGCAAATAATCCACAGAAGAGACTCATATCCCCAGCTGTTATTTACTTCTTATATGCTTTCCTGTAAGAGCAGGAGTTTCTGAATCTTGTAGTTTTTTTCTGTCTTCTGAGTGTCAAGAACCTTCTTCCTTCCTCCAGAAGAGACCATTACAACTCAGGAGCATGATCTACATGGTTAGATATAGTGTTGAAACAAGCATCCCTACATTTCAGCAGCTAGCCAACTTATGGATGGGTTTCTCACAAACATTCTGGTCTTTTGATTCATAAGACAGGATTTATGCTAGGCTCTCTGCTCTGTGACTTAGGGCATCTTTTCTTTGTGGCTCTTAGCTCTTCCAGTATCCTCAGAACAAGGAGTGGAAGCAAGGAAGAAAGACCTGAATGTGAACACTTTGCAGCTGGAAGAGTTTCTGGGGTATCTAGTCCAGCATTGATATAAACAAAAATGAAATAAAACAAAAGCCTCTTGTACAAGAAGTCATGCAAGCGAAAGTATATATAAAAGTATACAGAATAAAGTGTCAAAATTGCAAAGCTAAAGGTCTGCGAAACTCCCAATCAAAAGGCAGTTTTAACAAAGGTACTGGAGCCGGGTTCCCTAATGCATGGAGCTTGTCCCAAAACTACAAAACCCAGGGCAAGAAGGACACAATTTTGTGGAGATAAAATCATGGCTAGTTTTAAAGATTTAGTGCATATATATTTATGTCAACTTCCAGAACTTTATGTGTTAGAAAACTAGACTTCTAGAACTGATTATGTGAAAATAGCTTGAAAATGAATATAATGATTGATATGGATGCATTTGATTAATCGGTCAGTACACTGGTGCAGACATTTTCACATGTCTCCTTCGTGCTTTTCAATGCAATGCTCACTTGAAAAATTCTTGCTTACGCCTTTGCCTTTTCCCTCGACTGCAGTATTTATGATATATTATGTAGTGACACCTTTTAATATAGTGGCTCTCAGGAACATTTTTGAGAAATATGGATGTAAGCAATGGTACAAAGTGCTCTTTTTAAGGTTATAGTTGTGAAGTACTTCTAGTGGTTTTATTAGTTTACAGAAATGATTAAACAGAATATTAAATGTATACAAACACATAATATAGGCTACTGATTCAATTTTAATACTAAAAATATAATTCCATTTCCTCAGATGTTCCTTTTGTTTGTAGGAGAGCTGGCAGTCGAAATTTATGCATTACCCCAATCTAAGGCATAGAATAGAAACTCCTCAGTTTTATCTATTTATATTTATTTCAACTATTTTCTAGTGGATTTACATTGTCACAGAGACACATGGGGCTTAACTAGAAACCATGTATTTTATGACTTTTAGTAACCTTCATCTAATTCATAATATTTTCTTTCCATAGGTTATCAGAAACAGTATTAATGTTCTTTTTCAAAATAGCATTCATATGACTCCAAAACCTTTTAACTGAAAGCTTTTATTTGATACTTTCAGATAATGCTTTATTGGAGTTTTTGTTTGACAGAGTTGAGATAGTCCTAGTGTTATTTTATAAAATAAAACAAAATCATTTATTTAAATTTCACTCCATATTGTAATTTGCTAAGAAAAAAAATAAACTAGGTAAACTGGTGACACAAGACCAAGACCATCAAAATAGAACAGCTTTGCCTATTGGTCGTGTGCGCTTACTGTCAATCCCCTCTAATTTGCAAACTCCACAAGGCAGATTAGTTTTCTGTCCTGGGTCCTCATGTATTCCAAGAATATCTGGCATGGTGCCAGTTCTCCCTCTACACCTCTCTGTCTCTCTCTCTCTCTCTGTCTACACTGAAATATATATTTGACTCTCTCTCCATATATTTATATATAAATATATGGAGAGAGAGTCTTAAAGTCTCCATTTTGCTAAATTGAAAGAGAAATCTATAAATATTATTGATTCATTAATTGATAGCAGCCTTTCTTTTGTTCACAATAACCAAGATCACCCCAAGTCTTTCTTTCAGTCAGAAGGTTTTTACTTCTGAGGATTTCAGCTTGTCTTCAACAAAGTTAGAACCAGTTTCTCTGAGTCTCAGTAACCTGTTTTTTTTTTTTTTTTGTATCTTTCAGGGTTTTATTATTGAACCAACTTTTATATGGTTCTACGAATTTGAAAAGTAAAGCATTTAATTCCAAATTAATGTTAAGCATTTAATTTCTTTTAAAATCTCAAGTCCTCTTGGAAGCAAAGTCAATCTAAATATATAAGCTTAATGCTGAATTAAATTTTCTTTTATCTCTTAATTTATTAACTGATAAGAATGAAGCATGTTAAAAGAATGTTAGGACTCTTATTTCAAAGAATTGTAGTATTCTAGAGATCTTGTGTCTTCTCATCTACCATTCATTCAAATGCAAATGAAGGCTTCAGTCTCACTGTTGTTGATACCATTTGTCATAGTTTATACTTTTTCCTGAAAGACTCTTCCCCTTAGGTCACAGGTTATCTGTGAGCCTTAATCTGCTTTACATAGGACATGTCTGGATATAGCTTCTGTCACACTCCATAATACCGATTTTCAGTCTTGCAGCATGAAAGCCTGGAATCAGTCTAGTAGAATAAAGTAGCTTTTAAATAATAATAATTATTATTCCTAAAGCAGAACATTGTTATAGAATGGATGAATCAGAATAGAATAGAATAGAATAAAATGGAATAGAATGGAACCTAACAGAATGGAATATAATAGATGAATCAGAGTAGAAAATATATGGATATAGCTATGTACTAAGATTAAGTATTGCTTCAGGAAACAGCCACCTCATTTCTGTAATACCAATAATACGTATGTGTAGCATTAGCTTCTAGTTGCTGGGACAAAACACTGTACCAGAAGCATCATATGAAAGGAAAGGGTTTATTTTTGGCTTACAGTTTCAGTGGAAAATTTCATCACAGTGGGGAAAGCATCAGAAGAGAAGGCAGTGTGGCAGCACACCTCTACAAATCATCAGGGAGAAAGCAGAGAGGGATTATGCACCTAGCACTGGAAAGTGGGGCTGGACTATAAAATCCCAAGGCAAATTCCCAATGACACACCTCTCCAGGATGGCTCCATCTCCCAAAGGCTTCAGCTGTAGTTTAAATATGAGGCTTACTCACAAACACATGAGCCTATGTGGGACATTTTCCATTCAAACAACTGCAATAAGTATTTTTATTATAGAGTCAACAAAGAGAATCCTACTATTCTAAATCAAAAACCTTCTCAAGGGTCATCAAACTGTTGAAATGGTACACCTATTTTTGCTTATATATGATATAGTATGATATATGTATAAATTATATATGTAAATATATACTTATATACATGTGCATACATATGTGCATTTGTAGAATATGTATGAATATATATATATATATATATATATATATATACACAAACATACACATTTATATATTGTTTGATTTCAGGCACAGAGTTATAGATCCTCTCAAACTTTTGAACTGGAGTTATATTTCACTAGGAACCTCAGCTCCAAAATGTTGAGTTCTTATTATAACAGTCTATGAATCATCGATTGCAAAAATCAATTTGCATCCAGTAGGTTTTTGCTTTTCTTTCATCCGAAAGAAAACCACATTTATCCTAGATTTTTAAAATAAAATTTTAATCCTAAATTCCTGATGAGTTTAATACATTAGAGTACAAGAAAAATTTTCCAGAGAATAACAATTTGAATGTCTCTCATGTCGATGACATTTCATAAAACATGAAACTTAGTAATGATTTTCACTGAACATCTTTTATAAAGTTGACTATGGGGCACAATACTAGCTGGTTTCAATGACTTATTTTATTTGATACCTATGGAATTGTTGGAGAGGAGGTGCCATTATCCCCATATGCTAGAAGTGAAAACTATGTCTTCCGAGTATAAGAGTGCACTGCTTTCTGGGATTCAAGTAAAACCTAGGATGTCTAAGGAAGTGAGTCATTTCATTGTGGTTGTCATATAGGCGCCCATTCATGTTCAGACTCCTGCTAGGATCACTGGTACCAGTGCACCAGCTGCTCTATCTACTTCATGCAGCAGCAGCAGAAGAGCTTGGCATTTATCGTTCAAGTGAGGGCAAATTTGAATGTGAGACAATACAATACAACTGACTACTGTAGTTCGATCAGACTGGAATAGGTGGTTGAATAAGTGGTAACCACAAGTGGTGCTAAAGTGTCTTGTCAGTTTACATAGAATGCATTAAAGCTATAAGAACAGCATATTTTGGAGTATTCTAGTCTTTTTAAAAAATATTTTATTTATTCATTTAAAAGCAGAGAGAGAGAGAGAGAGAGAGAGAGAGAGAGAGAGAGAGAGAGAGAACGCATACCAGGGCCACCACCTTGTGGGTCTGGCTTATGTGGGTCCTAGAGAATTGAACCCAGGGCCTTAGGCACTGGAGGCAAGTGCCTTACCGGCTGAGCCATCTCTCCAGCCCTAGTATTCTAGTCTTATCATATAAATAAGTCATTTTGTGTTGTATTCATATGTTCATATTTGTATACTAGCTTTTCCTATAACTACCTCAGAATAGTTGTTAAATATCAAATAAGATAGTATTCCAGTACTTAAGAAACTATAAAAAATAAAAACTATATTTGTCTATGTTTTTCTAGTAACATATATGTGGAGGAATATTTGGTACATCTACATTTCCTCACACATTAACTTTTGAATTAATTTGATACAGAGTAGAATTCTAACCCACATATTTTATACTTTAAATAAATATATATTTTCTATATAAACACAACTTCTTAATAATAATTTTAAATCTCCATAAAGGATAATAATTGGGAACTTACTAAAATAGAGCTGTTTTCTAAAAATGTCCTGAAGATGGCACAATAAGTGCATTTTGGTGGAAGTATTATTAAAGAAGAATGTATAAGAAAAATATATTTGAGGTTAAAGTACTAAGTTTAAAATAAGCCCTTTCTAAGTTTGTAGAAAAATTTTCTGAACCTTTAACCAATACCCATTGTTTTAGAGTTCAAGAAATCATTTGTTTTATTGTACCTTAAGGAGTACTACAAGCAGGTAACTGCTAAGAACACTGAAACTGTCAGATGGTGCTGACACAAGTCAGGTTAGTTCATGTTGTACAATTTTATCGATAAATTTACCCTTGTGATTGTGAAACATCTGATAAGCTCCTCTGTTATCTTCTGCATAATGTACAATCTGCATCTAAATGCCGGTTTTTATTAGACTCATTATGGGGATAAGTCTGGCAACAAGAAGAAATTAGCTGTAAAACAAGTGTATTTTTTTAAAATATAAAATACAGAAAGGTCTATTCTTAGAAAAATATTGGCAGACTTCCTTATTTCTGTGAGTCTGTAATAATGATATCTTAAAATGTATTATTTATATTGTTATGACAACTATGTATTCTACCAAGCTGAAGGAGAATGCCTAAAACTATAGGTAGTAGAAATACGGGTTCCTTGGTGTGAAAATGTATCTACTATATTAATTTGAATATTAGAGGTCACAGTTCCCATCCATCTGTGTGACCTACCTTTGTATATCACACATATATTAAATATGTGTATATAGCACAGAGCTTACATGCATTAAGAACTTAGAGTTTAAACATTCTCTCAAATATTTGCATGCACATACCTGCAAATATTAAGCATAAGTTTATATTAAATGGAGATTCATTGTCAGTGCATATTAATAAGAACTCACTGAATATTGAATAAATACATAAACATAATTTGTAAAATGACTGGAGGGAAGAGTTAATGTTTTGTGAGCCTTGGCAAACTTTCTCCAGGGAAGTGATTAACCTTAGCTGTTGAAAACTGATCTTTGATTCCAACAAGACAGCCAGCTCTGTGTGATAAGATCAGAACATATGATACAGCATTTTGACAGAACTAAACATTGACAGGGAGTTAGGAATTCTCTTGAGACTGGTTATAAATTAACCACATTCTGTGTCATTATCTCAAAACCTCTAAAAATTTTGGTTACCATTAAGTGATATGATTTTGGGTGCTGGAGAGATGGCTTAGTGGTTAAAGTATTTACCTGGAAAGCAGAAGGACCCCAGCTTGTTTCCCCAGGACCCACGTAAAGCCAGATGTACAAGGTGGCACATGGGTCTGGAATTTGTTTGCAGTGACTGGAGGCCTGGCATGCCCATTCTCTCTCTCTCTCTCTCTCTCTCTCTCTCTCTCTCTCTCTCTCAAATAAATAAAATACTTTTTATAAAGTGATGTGATTTTGGCCACTGATAAATTATAAAAGTGTTTATATAATTTAGATATGATTGTAATGAAATCAAATTCTCATGTAGTTAGAATGTGGAATTTCACCAGTTCATAAATAAGGAGCTAAAAGTCAATATGTGTCCTGAAAATTTCTTCTTAAATCAGCTATTTGTTTATTTAATATATTTTCACACACCTTTTATGTCCGTAATCCGTGGATAGTGGAAATGGAAGAAGACTTTTAAAAACTTGCAGACATGATGTGTACAAATAAGCTGTCATTCACTCTCACTTAGATGTTGACTAACTTGATTTAATGATTATTTTTAGAATATGATGTCATTCTGCACATTCCTCAACATCATTTACAGAAGCCTCTCTTCACCATGTTTTACTTTGATCCATACATGTTTATCTAAGTACCATCTAGTGTATCATTCATTGTTTCCAATAAGCGTTATAGTATAGAAATGAGAAAAATTGAGAAACACAAAATAAGCTAATAAAAAAAGAAATTGAAAGAGAGAAAGCTCAAAAGACTCCCTTTTGCTTCAAATCATTTTTAACTTAAACGAACCTCTATTTGATTGAAAGGATGCCTAGCTTTTAGCCATAACTTCCATGTTCCAGTGGATTCACTCGTTTATTTCATTGTACTATGCTACTTGGAAACGTGTCAAGTGTATAAAACCCTTGTGCCTTGCACGATAGCTGTCATATTGATGTGTTGACTGAATTCTGAGATTCATGCTCTGGAATCCAGTGTCTCAGAGGATTGATTCCTATAAATCTAAGGAAGATAAATGGATCATTGTTATTATCTGTGAACAATTAATGTTGATTTAATTAATACTCAAACAGGATGAAAACGAGGCTGGAGAAATTGCTTAGTGGTGACAGGCATTGCTTGCAAGCCTGAAGGCACAGGTTTGATTCCTTAGTACCCATGAAAAGCCATAAGCACAGAGTTAGCCTTTCACCTGGAGTTCATTTGAAGTGGCAGGAGGCCCTGGATTGCCCATTTTCTCTCTCTCTCTCTCTTCATTTTTCTTAAAATAAATAAATAAATACTAAAAAAAACAAAAAGTAGTAGAAGCAGCTGAGAATGTGAAGACTGGCTGTGGTGACATTTATTGTCATTAGTTATGTGGTTTTGGTTGCATAAGTTTTAAATTTTTTCTCTTATTATTTAAGAGGTAGTATAAAATAAGATCAAGCCAGTTATTTCTCTCAAATAAAATAAAATAATTAAATTAAAGTGAAAAGTCATATGTATTTCCTAATAATGGCTTTTGTTTTATTGTGTTGAGAGAGGATCTCTTATAACCCAGGCTGGCCTTGAACTTGCTGTGTCGCTGAGGATGACCTGGCCTTCACTTGCCAACTGCTGGGATTACAGACATGCCTCGCCACAGGTGTGACAAAGGCATGCTTTTGTTAAAAAACTTTATTTTGTTGGTCACACAAAAACACACGTAACAATTTTTTAGCCATTTGGAAAGGGAGAGAAGTAACCGTTCAGTCTTAGTGTTAGAAAATTTACTATTTTAGTTTTCTTAATTTGCTCTGAAATATTAAGAATAATAATTGGTATTGCACTTTTTATATTTTTTGTATTAGTTTGCATTTTTATATGACTGACCTTGTACTTTTGTTTACTTTTCTGTATGAAAAAATTTCAATCTGTGGGTAGATGTGTTTATAGCTTCTAAGGGCACTTATCAATTACAGGGTGTGCCATCTTCTATGACAAAGACATGAAAGTCATAGTCATTATGATGGAGATGTGGTGTTTCTTGGGCAGACACACTCTGAGTGATTGCCAAGGTTTCTTTTTTTAATATTTTATTTATTCATTTTCAAGAGAAAGAGAGAGAGAGAGAGAGAGAGAGAGAGAGAGAGAGAGAGCGAGCACACCAGGGCCACCACCTTGTGGTTCTGGCTTATGTGGGTCCTGGGGAATTGAACCCTGGGCCTTAGGCACTCGAGGCAAGTGCCTTAACCGCTGAGCCATCTCTCCAGCCCCTTGCCAGGGTTTCTTGCAGCCATGGGATTGTAGGAATTTTTCAGTCAAGTTTGGGTACTCCCCAGGCAATATTGGTAGTCTTGGTAAGTGGAATTATTCATGTTAGTTCTCGTAGCATGTGCAAATAATCATTGTTAGCATGTGTAATATTTTAACAATGTCATTACTCTACTCTGGCAAAAGTCAAAGGATGAGATAAAAACAATTGTGCATTTGTGGGCATATCAGGATGTTGGTTCTGGGGTTGTTTCATTACATATGCAATATACCAATAATTCTTTTCCTTATGAATACGCTAGAACAACCTCAATTTTTTTTTAGTAACATTTACCTTCACAGAGACTATTGGGTAGTATATCAGTAGGAGGGTATTTCTGTTCCAGTGGGATTATTCTACCCTGTGACTTTGGTGGTTTGGGTGGTTGTTGTCAAGAATGATGCCAAGGTCCTCGCAGTGGCCGTTCTTGTATCTCTCAATTCACCTTACAGACCAACAGCTACATCTTCAAACCCTGCTCTTATCACAACTCTAGATTCCATGTTTGAAGGTTGTTTTCTTTTTGCTCAACCAGTGAGATGATTTAACCTAATCCATTTTCAATTTAAAAAAATTCGGAGTGAAACTCATGACAGAGTCAAGCGATCACTCCCAGCTGTTCTTTCCTGCAGGGTGTCATGTACCATCTCTTCCATCTGTTCTCTGAGACTCATTAAGTCCATTAAGCTCTTCAAGCAGACGATGAGAACTGCTATTCCTTGATGCTAACCCACATCTTATGAACCAAGGTGAAGTAGCACTCTTAAACAAGTAGATGTTTTCCTTTTGATCAAGGACACGTAATGCTTTCCAATTTTCTACTGTGTCAACCCTAAATTCCTCTGTGTGGCTTTCTAAGATTTTGCACTCCCTTGATTTCATCTGATTCCCCAGAATTTCTCTGCACTCTAATTAAACCCATTTCCTTGACGTTCTCAGGAGCAGCCTTGGTTGTTCTCACCCCATCTTTCCCTGGAAGCCATCTCTTGCCACCACTGTATTTCTGTTTTTCTGTGTCTATTCTAAATCCCACTGTTTTATCTTTATCCTTTAACATCCAAGATATCAATTCTAAGGCGCAAAAATTGTCTTTAAATGCTTGATTTTTTTGAGAATAAGTTCCTTTAAGTGAGGTTGTTTTATTATTGTTATTGTTTCAGTTTGCTCTTTTTTTTTAAATTTCATTTTTTAAACAAGTCCAAAAGAAGAACCGTTTAGGAATCAGAGAATGTAGAAAGGCCAATAGAAACTATTAAATGATGAAAATTAAGGTCAATTGTTCTGATCCATGGAAATCATGAAATTCTCCTTCTGCCACATTGAATTTGATATAATAGTATGCTTTCTTTCTGCTCCTGCCATTGTAGTTACCCAAGAGCCATCAAACAACAAAACGTTTTTCTTGTTGGATTCTTTGACTTCATCAAGAGAAACATCAAGAGAGCTGAGGCTTCAGCCTCTCTGCAAAGCTCTCCCTGACCTCTTCAGGACAGGTTATAGGCTCGTTCTCTTTGCTTCCATTGCATTCGCCACTAATGCTTTATAGTGCTATTAATGTAGAGTTGACTTGCTCGGCGCTCCTCCCCAATGGACTTTGCCTTCATAGTTCTCTGAGGTCTGTAATATCTTTCATCACCATGTTTTTAGCATTTCAGCACAATGACGGGCACATGAATGGAGTCAATAAATGGTTGTAGACTGAACAATGTTTACAGTGATTTAGAGTAGTGTGGGTAAACTAAAATCCTGATGCGTTTTTTTTTTTTTAAATCTGTGTTTCAGTTTAAGTAGTTTGGGAGTTATTTATGAATAAATATGTGACCACTTCTGGCATAGTTTATAAAATTATATAGTGTATTATAGGAATATTTTTTTATGTTTGAGATATATATTCTGTTAAAAATGTGAATTTGTGAGTCTGAATAAGCCCAATATTTTAAAAGCAGAAATGTTAATGGTAGGCTTTATCAATTTCATCATCATTTTAGACTCTATTGCAAATTATAAAATACACTGGTTCTAAACTTTTCAGCCCTAATCACAGTAATGCTTCATAACTTTATTTGATAGGGTTATTTTATAATTTGTGTGAGAAGCCAGTTGTTATGGTGATAGGTTAAAGCTTACTGACATCCAATCATGGTCACACCTACTAAAACAGTTTTATCTTCTCTTTTCCAATGACCTGTTTCTAGTTTCTACAGGAAAATATCTTGGGAATCACAATGAACCTTTGGAAATATTTCACCATATGCATACAAAAAACAAGACTGAAATGCCCTAAATTTAAAAAGCTGTGAATACTCAAATGTTTGCATGACTTATTGTTCTGGGAAGTGCAAATTTTACTCAGATCCAGAGCTGTGAATGTGGACTTTTTGATTTTCAGGAAAGGGTTAAAGAAATGGCTGAGATGGACATTTCTGGAGAAGAAGAAAACCAGACGAGAAGATGTGGACAAATATGTAATCTTTGATCTCCCCACTCAAGCAATTTGGTTTGTCAGAAATTGCCATGAGGATAATTAGGTGAAATAATGAATGTATTTGCTTTCAAAGAAGAATGGCAGATTCTAAAAATAATAAAAAAGGCAGTACCTGAGCTTGAATAATTTTATTATTGTGCTTTCAGACAATTTTGAAATCTGTGGAATTCCTGGTAGAAAACAATTTCTGCTTATTGAATGGGTCCTTAAAAATCCATTTACCACAACAGAAAGGAGAATGCAGTTTTGAATGTGGAGATAGATATTTGAATTTGTAGGCTGTTTGCTCTCTTCAGCTATGGATACTTGGATTTCTTTGATGCGATTTGGTGATAGTGGAACAGATTTCTTATTATTACTTAGCATTTTTTAAAGTTGCTATTTTTAAATGTTATTTGGCCAAAATCATTGTCTGTAGACTCTTGTGTAAGGAAAATAAAATGTATCTATCTTTCAGACTATAAGATATATCCTATTGTTTACTGAAAGTTTAATGATCTTACTGTTGTATTTTTCAGAAATATATTCCATATCTTATGGTAGCAGTCATCTCTATATTTTAAAGCTGAAAGCACAAAGCAAATCTGGCTTGTGTGAGTAAAATTATGTGCATATTTTGAAGACCTGCATAAAAGACAGATGCACATTACGTATTTTACAAAATACCAACTCCTTAACAAGTGTTAGAGTAGCATGACAGAGCTGTTCAAAATTTGGATGTGGATAAAAATGATTTTTACCCCTATAATGCTCTCTGGGGTATGATTGTCATGTCAATTTTAAGAAAGACTTTAGATCCTGTATTCATACTTGAAGGTACTTCTAAATAAATGTTTTGGAATCTCAAAAAAATTCATGTGTAATCTTACACATGTTAGGTAGTTAGTTAGAAATTGACATGCCTGGGCTGGGGAGATGGCTCCGTGGTTAAGGCCCTTTTCTGCAAATCTTAATGACAATTCCCAAGTACCCATGTCAAGCCAGATGCACATTAATCTGGAGTTTGTGATAAACTCTGCCTGTCTTCTCTACTACCCCTATGTATTTTGTTTGAGTTCTTTCAATGGAGATCAAAGGACTGGGGAGCTTAGGAGAGGCAACAATATGATACCAAATGCCTGAATAAATGAATCTGTGTCCTAAATAGATATAATATAAACAACAGGCTCTGGCCTTTTCTAAGTGCCTTACCCCACTGACTCCATTTTATAACAGTGTCTGGCTTCATTTTGAGTGCAGAGAGGCAGAATGACTCTGGTCTCATTGTGTGTGCAGATACCATCATCAATAAGACACGGAATGATAAATTATTCTTAAAAGTGAATTATCATGATTTCCAAACATTCCATTGGTTGGAACCATCTGAGAAAATGGTGTCTTCAAAGCATATCAGAAAATTCAGGCCCAAGAACTGAGAACACCTGATAAGGGTGGCTACATCATCCTCCCCTGGACTTGTTCACATCACATAGACAGGGAAACAGTTGCTCCTAAAAAATGTTTTCCAGGCTTAAACAGATGGCTGACAGCCCAATATGAACAAACGTACCCCCAGGCACTAACGCTGCTCTGACCATGACCTGTGTCATCTCTGATTCATATCTCTGGAATTTTTGATGGGTCCTTTCATCTAGAAGCATGTTTGAGACTTTCCAAGCACCTGACCCAAGAGTACCGTTCAATTTAATTGGGTGATATCAAGGAGCTTCTGCTAACTTCTCTGTGGTGCCTTATCTCCCTCCTACATCTTCTTAAGGTAGCATAAAAGAAAAATCTTGCTTCATTTGGATGCCCTGAAGGTTTACTTCAGACACCACAATGCTGTCAGCTCTAATAAAGCTTTAGCCTGAAGGATACTCTTTCTCCATCTCTCTCTTGTAGGACCCAGGAGATGTCCTATTCCCTGGGGGGTTCCCTCTGTCTTGTCGCTGCTCTCTCAATATCCTGCCCCAACCAGGGACCTCTGATCTCAGTCTCCTATCTGTGGCTTGGCTAGCTTCCCAGAGGAAACCTGAAGCATGCAATGATGCTATTCTCCCTCACTCCCTTGTCTCTGGATCCTCTTTGCTCACAGACTTCATAAGGAGTATCGCTCAATCTCACCCATGTAGAGATCCTTCTAGCTATCTTCTGTGTAACCTCAAAAGGCTTTACCCCTAAGCAAACTGCTTTTGTTTTTCAATACTCTCTGGTGAGAATAAAGCCTGGAAAATGACAGTCAGGTGCCTGAAAATGGGACCTTTGATTTTAAAATTCTTGGAGAGTTAGATAACATCATATAGCATAAAGGAAAGTGGTCTCAGGTTCTTCACATTCAAGCATTCTCCTTTTCAGTCTCTCTGTTAAACTTGTATTATCTTCCAAATCCCGGTACTGCATAAAAATCCTATGTCTCCAGAAAAGCCCACTCCTCCCCAAAACTCCTTTGCAAATTTTCACCCCACTGACCATTCTCTTCCACCTCGTGTCCCTTTGGCCAATTGGAAAATGGCCCCTACTTTACCCATTCAGAACTACCTTCTCCATCTTCCTCCCCTACTCCCACCTACGATTCCCCCAAGCCCTCACCCTCCCTCCCTCATTGAACAGTCTAACAGACCCCTCTCCTCTTCTTCCCTCTTCCAGCACCTTCACTCACTTCCCCTACTCACCCCAGGTTTCCCTTTGCTGCATCTCATTCAAAAAACTCTGGAGTTCCTACTGACCCTGTTGTTTCCCACCTGGCCTCCCACAAGATCAAAGAGGCCCAGAGTATCTTTGTGTTTCTGCTCCTTCCTTCATCCCTAACCTCTTCCATTTCAGAAAACAGCTGGGCTCTTTCTGCTGCAATTCCCCAATACACCAGCCAATATTAGATCTATAATTAAATGTACAGGACATTTATATAATTATCTTATTTTATACCATGCTAAAAGGAAAAAAAAAGTACACATCTAGGCTTTTGCAATGGCTTTTGCTGAGTTTCTTCATACCCAGAATCCCCTAAGTGGAATTAGTAACCTAATTCTCCAAATCCTGAATATATGTATATGTCTTCCTTCTTCACCTGCATGATTGAGGGTAAGCAAAGGCCTCCTTCAAGACAGAAAAATATGATCAAATCCAAGGTAATCTATAGGGTTAATGAAAACCAGATAGCATTTGTGAACTGCTTTAAAAGGTTTCTTAAATGTACAAACCTGGATCCTAACTCTGAGGTGAGAAGGCTACAAGTGAACACGTACTTCATCTCTTAATCCTCAGACAGTAGAAAGATTTACAACTTGGAGGCTTCAAATGTAACCAAAAGGGACACTGGGCCAGAGCTTGTCCCAATCCACCCGCTCTAATGGGACCCTGTCCAGTGTGTAATGTTTAGCCTCTGGATGGAGGCGAACTGTTCCAGGCTCTGACTTTGCTGGATTTCTCAATCTGTAAATTCTTGGGAATAGTCACTGAAGATTGTTGATTTCCAGTCCCATCGCCATTGTCATCACTAAGACTGTACCCAGAGAAAGCGTCTTAGTTGCAGGACGGCCTGCTTCTTTCCTTTTAGAAGTGGAAGCTGTTCCTATTTAATTGAATATTAAAGACTGTTGTAGTCAGCTTCATGTTGCTGGCCAAATATTCAAGCAAACACAGCTTTTGGGAGGAAACAATTTATTCATAACTTACAGACCCAAGCGAAGTTCCATCAATGGCAGAAGAAGTAGACACCTTTTTACAGATCCAAGTGAAGAATCCATTTTGTAAAGCTGACTCCATTTTGTAAAGCTGACTCCAAGTTGCTAAGAATGACCAAATATGGGAAAATATCCGCCCATGACTCACTCCCCCTCCCCTTCTGAGGAAGGTCTGGTCACAAATTCCAGGAAATGAGCAAGAACACCATATAAGGTAGTGTATGGCTGTCCTGGAATGTGGGCTGGCTCTAGGATGAGATATCAATGCAAATTTTAGGCTCCAAAAAGGTAACCAATCAGGGATACATAGATACAGACAAAGAGCCAATGGAGACACAACACGCCCTGTGGTCTGAGCAATATTATAATTTTGTGGTTTTTGTCTATATATACCCTGTTCCTTTGTTCTTCTGGGCTCTCCTGCCTGGACATTCATCTGTCTGCTTGGGGAGCCCGACTGCGCAGCCGAAGAATAAAACTCCTCTTGCTTTTGCATCTGCTGGTGTGGTTATTGGAGTCTTGGGGTACGCTCTCGAGAGAGGCCTTGGGGGTCTTTCACAAGGAGAGAAATAACAAAAGATCCAGCAAACACCAAACAGCAGCAAACATGCACCCACCAGAGGGCACGAAGCTCTCTCCGCACTTTTGAGGTGGAATTTTTTTTTTTATTGTCCATAATGAGTTACATTGTTTAGTGGGCCAACAATGAGTTGTTATCCCCAATTCCTCATTGCCCCTCTCCCCATCCCCAGTCATCTGGATATCCTCCTCTGTGGGCCATCTGTACCAGGAATTTGATCCACCCCCAAACACACCTTTGGGCGGGATCCCAGGATCCATCCTGTGACCCCTCTTACAGACAGGGGGCTGGAGACCCAAGCTTAAAAAAACATCTAAAACCACTTTTATCTATGGGGGTTGGGGGCTTGGGGGAGCATACACTCACATTCACACCCACTACATCTCTGTTTTGGGAATTGTTGGTATTGTCTTCAAACTCCAGAAAACCCAGTCCAGCTCTACTTCTGAGGAGACACATTCTCTCTAAACCCGGCACCAGCATCTCTGTCTCTCTACTCCCAACCCAGGTAGGAACTCTCCTCCTCCTCTTACTGGCTCTGCCCTCAGTGGTCTTCTGTAACAGCCCATGTCAATCCCATGATCTCAGATGCTGGACATCTTTACTTATCCATTCACCTATGCTACAATTCATCAGTTTTTCCTGAATGACCTCAATATCCCCTAAGTATGAGGGAAGCCTCCAACCAATGATTAAAATTCCTTCAGTCTCATCCTGACTACACTATATGTATTTTGGCTCTTAAAACGAGAGAGCTAATACCATGTCGTTCAACAGCATTAATGAGACCACCCTACTGATGGTGGTAGTGTCTTGCCCCTACACTGTCCTTTCTTTCATCTCTCTGCACAATTTTACTTTGATATTTTCTTCAAGGATGCATTCTTTATCATTAAAATTGACACCTTCTTGCAGGGTATTTTTACCTTTACTTGGAAGGCCCTTCCATGAGGATGGCTCAGCAGCTCATCTGGATGGTCCTTCCTCAAGAGTTCTGAGATAGTCTGCACATTTTTAGCCAAGCATTTGCACCTCTTAATCTCTCTGCCCCTTCCTATTCTCTCCCACCCTAGTTTTTTTCTCTCTCCCTCAACTCTTATCAGCCCCTTTCCATTTCTGGAAATGTATCACCCATTCCATCTCTCTATTCAATTTTTGGGCTCAAAACAAATATACAATTTCACTTTCAAAAGTATAATTCTTGAAAACATTTACAACACAGCTGGTTGTCTAAATAATTACTCACTGAAGTCTTACACTCAAACAGAGGTAACAATTCACAGAAATACTCCTTACCAAGACCAAATTTTTATTATGCCTGGGCATAGACACTTTTTTTTAAAAAAAATCTTTGAATTACTAATTTCATCTCTTTCACTAGGCCATTAATTAAACCAATAGTATTTTAAAATCTTTCATGAACCTACTGATCTTCCCAGCTCCTACCAGAGGACTTTCTCTTCTCCAAAATGGTTTAACTCTTGCTTCCCTCATCCCAGCCTTGCCCGATTCCTCTAAATCATTCCATCTTTATATAGGTGCTTGACAGGCCTACCCATTGCAATCTCTGGAACAATAGCATGGTCCTGATATGTGACTGATAGCATTATATATATATGTATATATATATATATATATATATATATATATATATATATATATATATATATATATATATATATATATATATAAAATGAGATGATCATATATATATCATATATATATATAAATATATCACCCTGATATATATATATATATATATATGATCATCTCAGGGTGATATATATATGATATATACATGATATATATGATATATATGATATATGTATATCATATATATGATATATGTATATCATATATATGATCATCTCAGGGTGGCCTCTCTGCCTATGAGTTCTACTGGTGAATGCCTTTTTGATATTAAATACTTTATTGTGGGTGTGTGTATGTGTAGTTGTGGGTTTGTGTATTTGTAGACCTTGAGTTTCAGATTCTCCAGTGTCACCTCCCATCTAGATACATTGGGAACATCTAGGTACATTGGGACTATTGATGTATGCACCACTTTGTGTCTGCCTTTATGTCTGTAACCAGGAATTGACCCTAGACTAGCAGGCTTTGTAAGCAATCACCTTCAACTGCTCATCAATTGCCACCACCCCTTTTAAATCCAGTGTCCATCACCAATAATAGACACCTCCTCGATTCCTCCTCTTTTCTTCACTCTACCTGCACAGCCTCAATTAAAGATAGTCTCACCTCTCAACAAAGATACTGACATAGCTGATAAATTTATTGTTACTCAATAAATTATTTCACAGAAAGACATAACCTGTCTGTGTTTGTTGCAGAATGTGCTCATGAAATACAGCCTCTTCTTTAGGATACAAAATAGGAAAGCTAAGAATTGGGAAAGAGCTCAGTTGGCAAAGTATTGCCTCCCAGGCATGAGCACCTGAGTTTGACCCCATCATGTATTTCAAAAGGCCAGGAGCAGTGACAGGTACCTGCTTTTCTCCCCCGGTGTAGTGGTTATGACAAAGATCCATTCTAGCCTAATAGGTGGACAGCAATCCTGAAAATGACACTCTTAGGCTATCTTCTGGCTTTGAAATGCATATGCACACTGTCACCTGCATCAACATAAACAATAAAATAGGGAAAATTTAGTCATATCCAATAACTGATTTAATTTCTGTATGTGGTGGATGATAGATAAATCAGGTAGGTGATTAAACTTTGGGGTTTCCTAACTTTTTGTGCTCTCCAGTGTGGAGAAAAGATGCAAATCTCAAGTCCTTGGTGCTGTTTAATAGTCTGATGGTTTCTGTTATAAAGTAACGGTAATGATTTCTTTGCACCGCAGAATCTCGAAAAACTAATTTCAACTTTTTAAAAAAAATTTTACAATTACAAATAAGTCCATTTATGATTGAATGGAAATATTCACAAAAGTTCTTTCTGGAAACCTCGTTTGTACACGTAATTATTGTTCTCAATCTGGCCTTGTGTAATCCTTCTTTGAAAATTGTTACACAAAGTGAAATAAATAATTCGCCAAAAACGTAATATCAAAGTCTTGTTTTTGAAAAAGGTGACAGTTATTTTCAATATATTATTGTACCAAGATTCACAAAATGTATTTTGTGGGGAGTACACTGATAAGAGCCCTCCATCACCTCCCCACTATGGTACATACTTACTTCTATTTTCTCTGTTCTTGCTGTGAGGAGATTTTGAAAGCTGGAAGAAACATTATCCTGTTCACATAGCAAAATATATATATTTCTTGAAAATTTGACAAGTTACTTCTTTTAGAAATATGTTCATTCTGATAACCACACATTATCTCTTTCATAGGAGCATTTATTACTAATATACACTTTGAGATTCTCAAATTACATAACATACAGCAAACTATAAATTTCAACATTATCTTGTAAAAAAAAAGTAATCAGTAGTTTATAATGTTACCCATAATGTTCTTTATATTTTAATGCCATTTCTTCTGGCTTAAATCAAATTTCCCAAATAAAACAAATTAAATTAGCTCCTGAACTTACTACTTTTCTCTAGAGCTGTTATAACACATGACTTCTATTATAGTATGTAATTAATAATAACATTATATATTGAATTCACGGGCACACAGATTAATCATATTTTTGAAATTTTTTCCATACAGCTATATATAAGATTTGTTACAAGATAAAAAGAATTCAATGATTAATGCAACTTGTTTTACATATAATTATTCAAAGTTCCTTTTTAATATGTAGCTTTCATTCTTTATATTTGGTTAAATTTTGGGTATGAATGAAATTCATACCATGCCTTCTTAATTTAAAAAAAAACTGTAGTCTCTTTGATGTCGGTGCATGCTCTACTTTAATGTGAATTCCCTTTGGAAACGAAGCAGTTGGGTAATGGATAACAAGCCACCTGTCTTCTGCTTGGAGAATGGACCGTTCTTTCTTTGTGCTCAAAGAAGCCCCCCTGGTAGCCGTTTCTATGTTCTATGTTGTAAGTTAATAAAGTTACAGTTGAATGGTCTTTTTGACTAAAGTACACTTCTGAGGCTCTGTTGCCCAAAGGGTCCACACTATTAGTGAAACCATTCCCAGTGCTCCTTTGATATTTTGCTTTTCTGTCCTTTCTTGTGAATGAATTAACAAGAACAGTGATATTAACTATTCACCTACCAGTGATTCCAATGCCTTCCAGTTAGGAGCCACAATTCACACTTGGAACTGTCTTTTCTGGTTGTTTTTTTTTTTTTTTTTTTTTTGGTTTTTCGAGGTAGGGTCTCACTCAAGTCCAGGCTGACCTGGAATTCACTATGTAGTCTCAGGGTGGCCATGAACTCATGGCAATCCTCCTACCTCTGCCTCCCGAGTGCTGGGATTAAAGGCGTGTGCCACCACGCCCGACTTGTCTTTTCTGTTTTGATCATTTAGTTCACAATAGCAATAAAGCAAAAAACAAACAAACAAACAAAACGGAAATCCCATTTTATTAATGGTGAAGTAACATTACATTTTTTATTTTCATTGACATTTATCCACAATAAAAAATAGTCATGTTTATCAGTCCAATATTTATCAAATTTGAATATTCATTTTTATCCTATTTTATTTAAATTTCTTAATGCCTCACAATTTATGAAGATTTATAAAAAGTTCATTGGTTTGATTGTTTTCAATTTTGATATGATTCTTTTTTACACATGGCTGCTAAATTGCCCAAAACTTATTTCTGAGACTATGTTAAGAAAGAAAAAATAAAGTGTAATCTTGTAAAACTTTTTTTTAATGTTCTCTCTTAAAAATAATTGAAGAAAATTTAAAATATTATAATATCATATCAAATATATGAACATATCTAGCTCTTTAATGTGTTTTTCAGGGGGAGAGGACTAGCTGACTGAGTAAAGTATTTGTCCAAGCGTGAGGATCCAACTTCCATACCTAGAACCATGCAATGTAGTGGCTCAGTTATAATCCAAGATCTTGGGACACAGCTGACCATGTTTCAGAATAGAGAGAATTCCTGAAGAGATACCTGATGTTTTCCTGTGGCCTCTAAGTAAACACACACATGAACACATGCACAATAAAAAATTTCCCCCATTTTTCCAATTGATGATAAATTCATAAATGATAAATTCATGGTTTATTAAGTGGTTATTTTAAACTTTCTCATTTGTTTTCATAATTCACTTTTGATCTTTATTCCATGTCATGATTCTGTTCCTCTATCTTCATGCTTAAATGTTGGAGTCAGTGAAGAACACTTATTAGTCACATAAATGTTCAAAACTGGAGTCTCATGACAATCACACATGAGAGCTGCTGGGCTCTACCTTCTCTTTCTCTCCTACAAATGCAGTTTGATTAGGTTTTCCAATTGTCCTTGTTCATCCTAAAATAGTGTATTTAGAAGTTTAGCACCAAAGATCACATAATTTAGTATCTATGTTTTCTGTCATTAAAAAGGTAAGGGATGCTCTCTGCATCAATTGCTGGCCTGTATTATAATTTTAACACTGCTTAAAGACTTCTAACTACTGTTCAGCCCATGTACATTGGTCTGACTTAATATTTTTTTTTAATTCTCCCAGAGACCTGGAGAATAAAATATGAAGTTTAAGTGACTCTCTTGGGTCTTGAAACCACCCCAAATTTTCCATGTTAATATTTCTTTTCTGATTGTATTTTATGCATTGCACATGTCAAAGTTTTGTAAGTAAAATCACATTTTTTCCCATAGGGTATTGACTTTCCATGAACAGTTCTTGAAATGAGGAAAACAATACTTTCCTTTCTTTCTATTTTTCTTCACAGGCAACATTTAGGTGTGACTTCACTTTACTGAGGTGGCTGACTGAAAGCACTGAATGTCCTGAATTGTCAAAGTGGAAAGATTTCTCCCCAATGCTTCCATTCCATTCTAGCTCCCGGATCTCTTTTTGTTGAGACTTTTTACATCTCTGCAGCTTACACCACATACATTCGGACAATTTCTTATCGCCTTGAATTCTCTTGTGTGTTAAATTTGCCTCATAGATAAATGACAAACATTTGTGTAGACATTATGTTATATATTTGCACATTCCTCATATATTTATAATTCTTATCGTCAAATTTATTTTTCCATTTTCACACATGCATACAGTGTATTGTGTGATCCTTTTCTTCCATTTACTCCACCTTACCCCTCTCCCCTTCCCATTAATATCCTTCTTTCCATTAATGTCCATTTTCATTTCATGGCATATTTTTTGTATTTTTATTTTGTTGGTGAGAGAGAGGCTGGGAGGAACGTGTGCACCAGGGCCTCTGTCCACTCCTTCACCAGCTTGTGCATCTGGTTTGACTTGGGTGCTGGGGAATCAAACCCAGGGGCTTAGGCTACGCAGGTCTGAGCCATCTCTGCAGCCTCTTTGCTGTCATTTTTAATCCATTGAGTTAAATTAAGGCTGCTTTCACGGTCATGGGCGTTATGTACTTTGGAACACATAACTTACCAGTTGCTACACCAATGACTTCCCCCTCTCTCAGGAACCATTAGCTGCCATTAGCTAGTTTGGATGGTATGGGGTCTCATGCATCCTTTCCTCATCCGTGGTGAAGTATTGTCAAGCTCAGTCTTGTCCAGGAACTATAGCTGCTTTGGATTCATGAGTGGATTGGTCATGTCATATCCAGAGGACAGTTTTTCATAATCCTCCTCCTCACCCCCCTGTTTCTTGCACATTTTTATTGGACTTTGAAGTGACTTAGATCTCCATTTTGAGGCTGAGCATAACAATACTCTCTTATTCTCAGCAATTTTGCCTGCTATGCATGTCTTTGTATCCACTGCTCATGGAAATAAGAAAATTCTGTGAGGGAGGAAGGGTTTATTGGACTTACAGTTTAAGAAGACATCATGGGCAGGAAGACGTTGTGTCAGAAGAAAGAGGCAACTGTTCTCACTGCATCTGTTGTCAGGAAGCAGAGAGTGAATAGGATGTGGGCCAACCTATAAAACCTCAAGGCTGGTCTCTTAGGGTGCTCCATGTTTCCAGAAGGGCAAACACTGCCACCATCTGGGGACCAAGTGTTTCCACATGAACCAATCAGAGCAAGGACTCCATGAGACTGTTTCTGTTTGACAGACAAAGAATATGCATGAAAGTGATTAACTTTTAACAGCAAGAACAAGTTAAAGGCAAGTTCATTTACATGCTCATTTTTGTAGATAAGGAAAATAAGCCATGGAAATTAAAGAAACATTTAAATACTACATAACAATATAATTATTGTTAATATTTGCTATATACTCTTTCTATCCATGGGGATCTATCAGGCTCTAGATTGTTAGATCAGTAGCTATATAACTTTTTAGATGAGTGGATATAACTAAACACATATTTACGCACAAAATTAGGGTCTATTTTATCAGTTTGTTTACACTTGTTTTCTTTTGTGGTTCTAAGGATCAACCCAGGACCTTGCAGGTCAAGGCAAGTACAGCTACCATTGGACTACGTCATACCTATATGGAATGTACTCTGCAGAAATTAAAGTGCAATGTCTAAATAGCCTTCTCAAATATTTACAAAATGATACACAAGAAAGGATTCACCTTTGCCAAACACCAAAATGTGTTCTAATACCTCACTGTCATGATTGTAATTCTGTATAAATGGCAGAATTATGCAGGTTATAAGGGATGAAAACTTAATGTTTAAGGTAAAGATACTTATACATTTTATAACTTTCATATCAAAAAACAATATGTCGCTAGTCTAACAACCAGTCTTAACATATATTGAACAAAATCTGTCAGCTATTAGCAAATAGTGAAGTTAAGTTCTAATGAATTGTTCAACATCAAAATTTAAATGATAGCATCTACAATGTATTCTTTTTATAAAACACACACATGCATACAGTATTCCAGCATATTAAAATTCACAGATTGAACTAAAAACTTCACCTTTTTGCAAGTCACAAGAGTTCTCTCTTTGACCATATCCCTCTGAACTCTTTTCTCCACTAGGCCCTGAGGCTTGTGTTCATCTCTGTATTGTTTTTGTTTTAGCAAGAATCCTCCTAGAGTAGTTTAATGAATCTCTTGCAAGCTTTGATCTGACCACCTTTGCATAATATCTTCTTGGCTAATAAAAGATTCACAGATAGCAGGGGAGAGAGCTTGGTGAGTAAAGCATAAAGCGCTTTCTGCATTAACATGAGGACACAAACACACACTCCACAGGAACAAGTACGCACACACACACGCGCACACACACACACACAATTCAATGAAATTCCTACCCTGCATTGTTTTTCACTCTCAAGCACATTTTTGCTCATTGGCTATAAAGCAACTCTTTTCCTTATTATGTTTGATGTGATATTTCCCTTACAACTAATCCCTTCTGAATAGTCTTCCATAACATCCTCAGCAACCCATGAATACTTTTTCTTCAACATTGAGTAAAAAATATATTTCAGCAATTCATTCTCATGAATTCTCTTACATATCTACTCTTTTGTTTTCATGCTAGTAATTAAATCATAAACTGTAACTGTCTGTGAGATGTACATACTCATGCCATGGAGGCTCTGAATCAATAGACCTATGATGTAATATTCACCTGAGAATAATATTTCCCCTTATTCATTTCTCCCTGACTAGAGATAAAATGTGACTTCATTATATAGGTTATTATGCTGAACCATGTAAACCAGTCCATGTGTGATGAGTATTTTATACTTTCTATTTCAGTACAAGAGAAAAGAATGGATTTTTTCCACCTTATATTTAAGTCCTATGAATCAAGCCATCTATTGAAATAAACAGAGAAGGTTGGAGTGCTCACTGAAGAGGGTGAGACCCTTCTTGCCAGGCTCACTGTCTGTCTTCCCCCATATCACCTTTACAGAGAATTCAATACCAAGCCTCAGTGGTGCAGTTAGACCCAAAGCTGTGATCTTTTGTTCATTAACTCTCCACCCTAGGATGTTCGGCTCTCATTTACACAATGTCAATATGCCTCTTGCAGTTCTTCCTGCTCTTTCAAACAAACTATGACCTTTAATTGAAAGGAGAAAATTAGTTGTGATATATTGTGGCAAGAGATATCTTGTGGGATTTGAATTTGTCTGAAAAGATAGTAGCTGATTCTGGTCCTGAGAAATCCAGAGGTTCAGAAAGAAAAGAAAGGAGGAATTCATTCAGAAGAGAAGTGACACATGAGACATGTTTATAATAAACTCATTAATATTAAATCTACTTGGAGACAATAGATGAATAATGCCCATATACAATAGTCATTGTCTTTTATCTCAAAATTTTATTGTGAGGGCTGACAGTAAGCAGCTTGTGTCTATTAATGCCTGGCTTTCCCCCCTCTCTTCTTTCTGAAATCATGTTGGTAGCGACTAATCAGTCATAATGGTAATATCTCAGTGTCCTCTGCACTTGTCCTCCTAAAAGCTGAAAGCACACGACAATATGCCTGAGTCACTCTTGGGATTGATTTATTACAAACTCTGTATGCCTTCCTTGCACAGCCTCTGGGCCCAATTAAATGATTTCTAAGAATTAAGCTAGAAAAATGAAAAATAAATAAAGTGTTGTTTTTTTATTATTGTTTTTGCTTTTTATATTTTGCTTTGGCAAATGCAAAAATTCAGTGGGACCCCTACACGAAGGAGCTCAACACAGACAGCCGTAATGGACAAAACGATAACAGGATCCTTGCACATGTCTCCCTCTCTCCCTCTTACTTTTCACAGGAACAAAAAGAGCAGCCTCCCTTTCTCTATCCCTGGCTGTCACAATACTGACTGGCTTGCCTGGCAAAATTATCTGTACAGTGACATAGATTTGTTCCATGTATAGGTAGATGAGAAAACTATGAATCAAGCAACATGCCATGACAAAAATATTTTGAGTGCTTTTTAAAACACAAAAAGACTTGTGGATATTGGCCGTTAACTATTCTATAAGTGGAAAACACAGGAAAGGAATCAGACACATCTCCAATAAGATTGACAAGTGGTATTTTCTATGTGAAGTCTTCCCCAAATTTTCCAGCCAGGGTGACATAGGACTGCTCTTCTCCAAAGAAAACTTTCACTTGATATCTGACAATCTTGAAGAAGTAAAGTTGCTGAGGATTTGAAGTAAAAATCATTTGAAAATTCTGAAATATATGATCCCTGTAATTCTATTTATCTAGTACCATATAACAACCCACCAGAAACACAGTGACATACGATTCTGTCAGCCATCCAATTATTGCTTAGTGTTTCTGTAAGTCAGAGTTAAAGGTGCACCCAGAAATGGTCGTCTGCTCCCTCCTGGGGTCTCACCTGGGACAACACCTAAATTTTGTAATATGCATGGCAAAATAGCTGTCATCTGGGAGATCTTGAATGACTGGCTATAACTCATACATATGGGTTTTCTGGAAATTTCTTTACCTACAAATTGCTTTCTTGATTTCAGATGATTGAATGACTCAGCAGGGACAGTCAGCTTGATCACTCCTTCATGAGCTGCCAGGTCCTCACAGTATGACTGTCTTCTAGAATGCTGTCTTCTGTGAGGGGCCATCTAGATGTGAAGAATTCCAAGGAGTCAGATCTAAGTTCTCTATGACTTTAAGATGTCCCATAACATCACATATGTAATCTATAACTCAAGCAGTCACAAGCCTGGCTAAATACAAAAGGAGGGGAAGGAGATCCTTTATTTTTATGAAATGAAGTTCAAGTAATTTGATATTTTTAAGGATATGACACTGCATCCAAAGTATTTATTCTTTCTTTTTAATATAGTTTCCCATAACTGCACACCATGTAATTTGTTTTCACACCTAATAATGACCTTTTTTAGGACAAGAAATTATTTTTAATTAAAAATAAATTCTAAGAAAATATCTTAAAGTTAAACTTTAGGGTGGTGTTGGTAGGCTCTATGGGTACAGCATTTTTTATAAAAATTAATAAATGATAAAACTATGGATAGAAAATGTTCAAAAATTGGATCTAGAACTGGGTATGCCTATAATTTCAGCCACTTAGGAGATTGAGACAGGAGGATGCTGAGTTTCAGGCCAGACCAGGCTACATTCAAGACTCTGTGTAAAACAAAACAATAAAAATTGCCTCTCTCTGAATGTGTACAGACTTTTATGTTAGTATTCCCAAACAGTACAGTATGACAATATTTACATAGAAGTTACATTCTTAGATATTGTAAGTCATCCAGAGACAATTTAAAGTATATAGGAAGATATATGTAAGTTATATGCAAATGCTGTTTCATTTTATATGTGATAAGTCTGGTTCCCCTGGCAGCTCATGCAACACCCTCCGGCATTACCCAGGCTGCCCATCTGGGAGCTGATTTCATTTCTGGTTTCAGCAGGGTCTCTCAGTGTTGTGTGATATCAGTCTGTGGAATCTTCAGCAATAGGGTCTTATCTTTTGCCTGAGGTGGGTATTCAAGGGCTGTGACAAAATTTTGTCATATAAGATATTTTAATGCAATACATAAGAACAATTATTCATGTAAATTAGCTATAGTCAATTTTAAATATCCCTTTTTAAAAATGCCTTTCAAGGGCCAGGCATTGTGGCACAAACCTTTAATCCCAGCAGTGGGGAGGCAAAGTTAGGAGGATCACAGGTGAGTGTGAGGCCAGAATAGAGCTACTGTAGTAAGTTCGGGTCAGCCAGTGCTACCGTGAAACTCTGCTTAAAAAAAGACTATATATATAGTGTCCATCAAAAACAGTATACAGTTTAGTGTTGTACCTCAAAATTTTCTGTGTGTGAACTGTGGGCATATTATACATCTTTATTGCCTGGACAATCTATGATAAATGCAGTATTTCTTAATATTTCCACGATACTATCCAGTATACAATGAATACATGAAAAACTTGTGAGAAGATATATTTATAACATCTATGTCTGTTTATCTGCTCTTCCACTAACTCACCAAAATAAACACTGTACATTATTAAAATATGCTGTTTAGGTCAGACTTTGGTAAATTTTCACTTTAATTTTTCAATGTTGTGGAACTGCCTTTTTGTAACTTTTATGTGAAGTCTGAATTGATCTAATAAGTACTTCCCCTCACCATCCCTGTTATACAATTTAATTCTATGTCTGTTACATTTATATAATTAAGGACTACTTTGCCAGATGAATATGCCAGATATATCATATGAAATAATATTAATTTTTTAAAGTCACACTGGATTTTTGGCTCATACCTAATTTCTACTTTTTTTTTTTGCATCATTTACTACACAGGACAAATGTAGGTTGGAAAAGCTATGTAGAATAAGGCTTGGGCACCTAAATAATATTTCTCTACGGAGTTCAAGATGAATTTTAGGGAGCACTATTGTAATTGTTAAGTAATTTACAAATATGATTAATTTTTGTATTACTATCTCAAAAATTGAAATATTACTAGATAATATTATAATGTAACTTCCATTATATAGTTTCAATGAGGGTACCTAATGGTGTTCTTTACATTATAATATTGAAAGCTGAGAAATTAACATTATGTGTATCTGGTGGCTATTGATATTATCATTTAATAAACCCAGCACAAATTCATATTCTTCTATTTCATAGAGAGTGAAAAGCCTGATATTTTTATGTGTGCAATTTTTCTTTGTGGAATGTTTTTAGGAGCAATAGATGCCTCTTGGGCTTGCTGCCTGTGTTATGTGGTATTTATCAGGATTTTTTTTTAATTGTAGAAAACTATAAATTGTTGATTTTCATTAGAGGATTTACAGTGCCCTTTCAGTGTTACATTTTTACCAATTTCCTGATAAGATATGCATATTTTGGCATCTAACCTTCCGACATCTAGGATGGCATTTAATAGTGATGTATATCGTCCCCCTTTTTGTCATCCCAGTGTTTCAAATGCCAGCTTGTGGTATGTCCTTTGTATACTATGAATTAAAATATTTACCATTCTTTAAAATACCATGTTACCCCTGATTCATCTTTTATTAGAATTAAATCCACAGACTTCCATAAACAGGGTCTTATCACATTTTGTTCTCACCTAAGTATTTAAAAATATAAATCAGTGTGGTAGGCGTTCTTTCATATGCTACTGGGAAAAATAACTGGCTTTTAAATGATTTTTTAGTTGTAATTATAACAATAGCTATACTTCTTTCACTGATGGCTTTTTTCCCAGATGGTCTATTTTTGTCTTGACATTTTTGTCCACTCTATGAATTTCATCATGGGGAAGAAACAGCAGTTTGTCTTAGAGCAGCTCAATTTCGATCTCCAGGTGACAAGCTGATATTTCTTTCCTTTGAAGAAGCTTTTAATATGATGGGTTAAATGTCAAGAAAAAAAGCCATCATATATTGAACCTTACCAGCATCATTTCTCTTAATATTAATGACATATTGACATTTGATTTTTAAAAATCTCTTCTCGTTTTTAATAGCTGTAAAGATTTTAAAAGAAGATATTTATTTAAGTATCTTGCATCTTGGTGCAAATCATTTAGCATGACAAGAATGTGTTTGCAAGTAAGAAAGAATTCATCAGCTTTAAAAGCATTTGCTCATAGCTAGCTATACTGCTTATTTAAAAAGGAAAAATTGAATTATTCTTTTAAAATCAGTGCTAGATTTTACTTATGTTGATTTTAAATATGATACATATTAGGAAAATCTTGGAGCAAAAAGATTGATAGATTTGAATGAAGAAATAATTTCTACTTTTTGATAAAATAAAGAAATATAAAAACAGAATTTTAAAATTATTTATTATAGCTGAATATTTACCTTAGCTGCAGAACTATTATCTATCCTGAAGATGTAAAACTCTTGAGTTTTATTCCTAGTACAACAAGTAATAAATAAGATTTATCAAATGTTACTATTTCCTTAATGAATTATAATAAATAATGTTTTAGAGTCATCAATGTTACTTCAAAATGGAAAAAAAAAAACAAAATATACATTGTTTTCCTACTTGTCATTAAACTTCGCCTGTCACCAAACCAAGAATGAAACTTCTTTTTAGTTTTATAGCATGAAGACACAAAAACTGTCATCTCAATATGCAAGTGATACAAGACTCTTGTAGAATTTTAAAATGAGAAAAAAACGTTCTTTTTTTTGCCATCATCTAAATACTCAATGATGTTTTCCACCATTCTGTCTCTTCTCTGTCTTTATCCATCTTCACATAGGTATCCTTCATGTTCCAGTTGTCTAATCTGCATTTTAAATATGCTAGCTATATACAGTAGCCATTAGACTTTCCATATGTGCTCTTTAGCGTTTATTTAAGTTAAGAGAATTTTACTGAAAATGTCACATTTCAAGTGCTCAACAGTCACCTGTGGTTCTGGTTCCTATACTGAGCAGAGCAGGTCTGAAACATTTCCTACTGGAAAGTGTTCCTCATTGATCTCTCAGCAAGGGCATGGAAGTTTTAGAAAACCTTTGAATCCTTCCTGATTCTACAGCAAGTATTACAACATCTAGTCATACATTTTCTCCACTGACATAGAGCTGTAAATGTTCACCCATATACTTTTCTTAAACCTGTAATTTACACACACCAACATCACTGCCTTCCTTCCAGCTTACCCTCTTAAAAAGATACCCAGACAATAACTAGACAACTTATCATAAAGTATCAGTCATGTTTGCTTACATTGCAACTAAGAAATAAACCCTTCCCCTCTGTTTGAAGGCTTAAATCTATTGCATTTAGTGAAATGTTTCTCTTTTAATCATTTTTTCCAACTGTTATTTCATAATTGCACAAGAAGTCTGACATTCTAAGATATCCTTTGAAGGAATTAATGTTCTCTAATCTGAAAACTTCTTGGTAATAAAGGCCATGGCAATTTTAATTTCAGCAGGATATTTATAATATTAAAACACAAGGGGCACAATTTACAAGGCCAGCATGATATATTAGGCATCATTTAAAATGATTAAATGCTTTACCCAAATGTTATTCTAAATCAAGTTAATGCCCTATCAAAGTGAGTAACTTTATCCCTAGTAGAGAGAAGTTAAACTCAAGTTCCCAGTGTTTACCTAAATTCATGCAGGTAATGGTTACAGAATAATCATTGAAGTGTGTGGCCTCAGAAATGTGACATTCTCTCAGTTCTAGAGCAGTGGTATACTGGCAAACCAGATCACAGAATGATACATAAACCATGCTTTGTGTGTTAGCCATTTTTTCCATTGATATTTAAAAAAACGAAGCCATGAATTTAAAGGAGGAACAATTCACTTTGGCTCGAGGTTTCAGAAGTTTCAGTCCATGGTCACTTGTCCCTTCTGTATCTGGGTCTGTGTTGAGACATGGCATCATGGAGGAGATGTTGTGATGGAACCATGTTGCTTACCACATGTTCTGCTCTGGGGACCACGACCTCAATGCCTGTGTTTCTCAAACAATCAGTTTATTACCATGGTTTATATTTGTAATGGAAAAACCCCACTGTGCCCAATTTTCACCTGAGTCTGACTTAACAAACTTATGAAAAAGCTTATGAAATTTCCAAGCATTCAATTATTGGATCTTCTGAACCAGTCTGAGGAATTCCAGCAGACCAATGCCACATTGTCTCTAATATCCAGGAAATTTCAAGTAAGGGGAATAAGTGAAGGATTCTACAAAAGGAAAGAATATTTGTGATGTGTAGATGATCATCTTTTTCTGCCCCTGAATTTTCTTACACAGCATTTTTCAAGCAAGATCTCTCAACTTTTATCCAATTATAATTCTCATTGCAAGTCATAAAAATACTTGACTATCATTGTTTTTTTATTTAAACTTCATAGCATTCTATAGACCCTGAAAGGCAAATCATAACATATTATTATTCTTACTGGAAATTTAATTTGATTTTCTTTTCTACTTCCTAAACAATCAGATGTTGAGTGCTTGACTGAACATGGTGTTTTGCTGCAGATTAATAATTGTAACAGAATTAATTATAACTGAAAAATAAGTGAAATCCCTACATATGTAGAGATATCACATGGTTAGCTATGCAATGTCAAAATTATTATTTTGTTTTTACAGATGTTCAATGACGTGCATGTATATATCTTGACAATAACTCAGTTCCCTAAGATGCTGAGAAATAACCTACTAAATCTAAAACAGTGCTGCAGAGAAAGACAATTTTTTAAATAAAATATATCTTTATTATCCATATTTACATACACTGAATGAGCAAATAATGTGTTGGTGTCCCCAGTTCCCCAATTTCCCTCCTCCCTTTCCCCAATCAGCTTGGTATCCTCATCCGTGGGCAAACTGGGTCAGTCCATGAGGTAGGAGGTTATGGATAGCCTACACGTCAACCTGGTTCCACCCCCTTTGTATGTTTTTACTGAGGCTGGAGACCAGAGACCTGAGAATCACTAGGAATAGTGAAAAATTGGCAAATTCCAAGATTAGTAAGACTCTTCTCAACTAAGAATGGGAGAACATCAGTAGAAGGAAACAATCTTTGTTGTCCTTTGGCCACCCAGGCAGCTCATGGATACATATGCATACACCACCCACACCCACAAAAGAACGGGAAACACACACACACACACACACACACACACAAAATATATATATATATATATATATATATATATATTTCAGCTCCAGCTCAAGAAACTGAAATAACTGACTTATAGTGTTGTTCTAATAAAAAAAAAAAAAGAAAAGGAACAGGAATAAAAACGGGTTTGCTGGTCTACTGGTCTCACGCTGCAAGTAGCATAGAGCAGAGAGTGCCCCTGTGTCAGCCCAAAGGTGCACCTGCTGGGCTGGGAAGAGGCGCAGATCCCAGGCGGCAGGTGGAGGCGTGTCCAGCCAGCTAGCTCCAGTGGGGACTGCTCTGGGGACCACTCCGTGTCACAACTCTGTGGGTAGCTGCTGGGGCTGGCACCTGGGTGCAGGCATGCTCCTTGGCAGTGGCAAGGAGGGGACCACAGGGAGGGAGCTGGCATGCTCCGAGTGGCAGCAGAGGGGGACCTTAACCGGGCATCCATGGAGGCAAGCCCGTGGGCCTGAGCCCAGGGAAGTGTTACAGCTCTGTGTGTGTTCAGCTCATCTCTCCTGAGAGAATACCGGGCATAGACTGGGAAAAAGCATGACAAGTTATCCAATTACAAAATCCCCTTTTATTATAGCAGCATCCTGGGTTAAATAGAAATTGAGGAGGAGGGAGGGAAAGAAATGGACAACGGAGATTGGCAGAAATCAGCAACCTGTGAATACCTGCTTTGCATGTGGACATGAGCTTGGGCATGTATAAGATGGTGGGGGCAAAGGAACTGCCACCTTCAAGGCACAGCTGGGGTGAGAACCTAGGTCTGTGTGGCACCCTTTGGGGGTTGGGAGTCTAAGAGTTGAGGGTGGAGATAGGGAAATGCCTACTGGGTTAGCCACCAGGGTTTCTGACCTTATACTTCTACACCCTCTTAACCCTTTGTCCACTGTGCCCTCCTTAAGCAATACCAACATTATAGTGTAATGTAGCAGTGTGCAAGTGCTTAAAACAGTTCAGGAAAATAATCCTTCTGGATACTGAGGAACAACTGTGTTAATGCATTTTAATTGGTCCTCAGGATTATCAATGTGACTTGAACGTTTAAATACGTTTTTCATTCTGCCTGAGTGCTCACTTGTCTGATGCATCTTATAATTGTCCATAAACTCTAACTCTCCACCTCAGTTTGTTCCTCTGTTTTGGCAAAACCAAATAATTATATCATCATTAACTGTATGTATCACAGAAAATATTTTGATGGGTCTCTCATCTTTGTGAATAGCAGAAGGGGCACATACCTGGGAAAATGAGGCATCAAAGGTAACTCAATTTTTCTTTGCTTTTCCCAAAGTAAAATTCAGGACAGTATAAATCACAGAATTTGAAGTGTTAAATTAAATTTTGGAAATATTATATCATCAACAGTGCATGAATCTGTTGGCAATAATAAAAATATATTTTATGCTTAAAAATAATATGCTTCATAGATAATGGAAACAGATCTGTTCAACTAACTTTTTAGAACATCACAAGTTTAAATAAAAAGAAATTCTTAAAATATAGTGCCTTTACACAAAAGAAACTCAGAAAAATACTTTGTGGAAAAGTGGAAATGGTTTTGATTAATAGCACAATCGCTCCAACTGAAATAATGAGACAAATACTCATTATTTAGTTAAACATATAGAGAGCTGAGGTATCACTAGGAAAGACATTGAAGTAAAACATTAGTTTCTCCCTCAATCTGTTTATGTATTTTGTTTGTCAGCTTGCTTTCACTGTGACAAAATACCTAAAACAATCTGAAACAATCAACTTACAGGAGGAGTTTTTTCTGTCCACAGTCTTAGGTTTCCATCTATGTTTGCATGTCTCCATTGCTTTGTGTGGGAGTGTAAAGTGAGGCAGAATATCAGGGTAGTGAGATCATATAAACTTCCAAGTTCTGGGGGAGAACGAACAAGAGAGAGAGAGAAAGAGAGAGAGAGAGAGAAAGAGAAAGAAAATATGAATGAGTGCATATACATATCTATGTGGTCAGATGTTAATTTTGGATTGTCATTCCCCTGGCACTATCCACCATTTTTGAGGTTGGCAAGAAGCTTGTCAAAATATTTGGCCATTGAGACTCAGGGATTCCACCTGTCTCTACCTCACCTACAGTGGAATTACAAACAAGCACTGCCACACATAAATTTTTATTACATATATTTTGGCGATCAAAATGCTTTCACAGCAAGCACTTGACTGACTGAGTTATCTACCCAGCATAAACATGAACTCTTTGGGCATTCCATACCCAAGCTATAATAGTCAAATACTCTGTAAATTGTATATTATTACATATGAAAGCACACTTAGTATATACTGTCCCAGTCCTGATAATTCTTGCTCAAACTAAGCTCAATTATATATAATATAAGCACATATGCAGTGATAAAAACATAACGTTTTCTAGAACTAACTTGTAAGGAAACATTGAAAGTATCTTCAGCATTAAGCATTCCACTTGTGTTTGCTACACCTGTCAGTAGAACTTTCTAACATATTTACAGTTTGTTCTTCAAGGAAGGAAGAAGTTATCATATTTGAGAACTTTTATCCCTGTTGACTAATCTATATTAACTGCTAATCATCCCCAACATTTGTGTAAGTCCTGAGCACTGATTCTGTCATGTTTTTTTTTTTTTTTGGCAGAAACTTTTCAGATCTTTCCTTGAGATTGTTACTCCACAATGCCTAAAGATAGTGTTATCTATTTATTTTTGAAAGTAATGTAGCTAATATGTTTGTATTTGCTCAGACATCTGGAATCTTACCATTCCTCAGTGAGTCTTTATATATAATAGGAAATGGCACAGAGGTTTATTCAGTAGTTTTTAGTGCTCAAGGGTAGATTCCATCAAGTCTAGATTACTTGTGACACATAGCTTGATTAAATATTAGTCCTTTACCTGTTAAGCTTCTGTTGAAAGTGCTTTGTCCTCAATATGAGGCCCTTATTCACATGGAATTCTTTTTGGGGAGAGAAAAGAAAAGAATATACAAAATATCTGGCATGCTAAATTTTCTTATTTATTTGAAATGTGATGGTTTTTCCAAGGTGGAAGCAGTTTATGGTGGTCAAGATTATGAGTTAGGCCCTGGATCCCAGTGTCCTGGCTTCATAGACCTGGCTACGTAAGATATGTGCAGTCCTGTTTGCTTGGTGTGCTACTATTTTCTCATTGTATAAGGTGCAATTAGTACCACCTACCTCACATCATAGGTAACTGCAGGGATAAAAGTAAATATATAGTGCACTTAGCAGAGTACATGGCATCTGCTGGGCTCTATATATGTCGATTCTCATAACATATATATCTCTCTATCATTGTGTACCCCTATGGTCAAGTATCTATATGCACCTCCATAAACATAGTATTCTATTTCCTTTTATGTTGAAACTTCTTGACTATATGATTGTATTATAGATGTCAAAAGAATAAAGTAAAATATTTAAATCATGTGGTTCTGTCTTTCACAGGTCATAAAAAGAAAACTGTCAAATGTTTTATTTGATTTACTGATCATCTGAGACCCAATAAAATGATGAAACTGAGTTGAACATGGCGGCACACAACTCTACTGTCAGTATTCAGGAGGAAGAGGGAGGATGGCGCGTTCAAGACGAACCAGGGCTGCAGAGAAGACCCTGTCTCAAAAAGAAAAAATAAAATAAAACAAACCCAAAAACAAAATGATGCAATAATTGATTCAAAGGGGGATTTGAAATACCTATACACATATAGATGCCATCTAACATAATTGTTCTGTTCATCATTACATTTTTATTTATTTATTTGCAAGGGGAGAGAGGGAGAGGGGGGCATGCCAGGGCCTCCACCCACAGCAATAAGACCCTAGATGCCTGGCTTTTCATGGGTACTGGGGAATAGAACTTGGGTTATGTCATGGTTTGAATCAGGTGTCCCCACAAATGAATTTGTCTGAATGATGGATCCCCACCTGATGGCAGTTTGGGTATGAGAACCTTGTTGGAGCTGTGTCGTTGGGGGCAGGCTTATGGGGTTATAGCCAGTTTTCCTTTGCCAGTGTTTGCAGTGTTTGGCACCCTTCCTGCCACTGTATGCAGTACTGTGGTGGAGGTGATGTCCAACCTGTGTTCATGCCATCATTTTCCCTGCCATCATGGAGCTTCCCCTCTGTAAACCAAAACAAACCCAAATCTTCCACAAGCTGCTTTGGTCTGGTTCTTTTTATGCAGCAATGAGAAAGCTGTCTACAACAGGTTGTGAGATACATACATATGAACTTATTTTTCTTTTGTGAAACTGGGGTCTTGTATGTTCTCCAGCAAGCATTCAGAAACAACTGAGTCAGATCCCCAAACCTGATAAACTTTATATTCAATTTATCCTTACTTTCATTCTGTACACAACAATTTTTAGGTTTGGTTTCAGATACCTTTTTTGCCAAGTTGACAACCTGCACTGGATTTCATTATCATGATACCATTTGAGCAGCTACTAATGTTTCTTCTTATAAGGTTACTTACCCTTCTTCATTTCTCTAATCAATGAGGTGAGATGCTTTCTTTTGTTTCCACATGCACAAAGGCATTTGCTTTTTCTGCATTTTTTTCTCCATTCCATGCAGAAAATCCTAGTTGTTGGTGCTGTTTTCTCAGAGTATATTAAAATAGCCTGATTGTCTTTGTATAATGTTTACCATAAGGTTGTCTAACAACTCTTTTTTTTTTCACAATGCAGTAGTCATTTCCATTAAGCTCTGGGATTCCCTCCCCTCACTTTTGAATTTCTATGAAACATCTAACTCACAAACAGGGCATATCAAGAGACAAAATTACAAGAAACTTGACATCAAGATTTAGTCTTCTTTTATTTACAAACGATTCTAGAATGGGGCATCATGTTATTTTTTTATGTAGACTGTGTGGTCTAATGAAGCAGAGGATGTTGGTTTTACAGGCAAAAATCAGAAATGGAAGGCAAAGCAAATTGGTCATTTCAGAGGTACCTTTCCCTTCAAGGTTAAAAGAAGGACTTCTTATGCAGGCTAACACACTGGCATGTTTGAAATTTGCTATTATTGTCTACCCAATTTCTTTAAGATACACACTTTTTTTTTGTTTTTGCAATTCAGAACTTCAGTTGCATAACTTCTTCTTGGTTTGGTGTGCTGGGCTAAGTGAAGGAGTTTAGTCCAAGCCAATAGCCTCCCCTCAACTTAATCCCTGGAAGGCACTGATGTTTTCCTCCTCACTCCGTCTACTTCTAGTGAGATTTAAAAAAAAATCTCACTAGAGTCTTATTACTCATTATCATTGCTTTAATTATGTACTCCTATAATTCTTTTGTGAATGTGATTAAGTAGCCTCTTTTCTCATTATTGTTCCTGGTACAACTTCTGAAATCTGCATCAGCTGATTGCTTTCTTCATCATTGCAATTTAAAATCACCTCTTGACTAGGTTCATCATTCACTGAAATTAGTTCAAAGTCCCCTCCTTGGATTAATGACTTCCCCTTGCTTTGCACTGAGCTCTGCTTTCCTTGCGAGATAAATAGGTAAGAAGTCCATTCCATAATCATCACATCGAGAGATTAGAAGTCACCACTAGAGGTTATTTAGAGTTGATCCCCTTGATTCCAGATGGAAGGGAGGTTACTGAAACTTTCCCATTCTGACAGCTGTCTCCTCAGAAGGACATTTGGGAACATCGTTTGTGAATAAATTTATTTCCATTCCTGGATGCAGAGTTACAAAAAGTGAAGGTTCAATTAACAGCTACAAATTCAAGTAAGTTTAAATCACATTACTGCCAATTGTCCCTTGCTGGTCTGTGCCAAAGGGGATTATTAACCAGAAAAATTAGCATTTGAATGTTTCATTCATATACAAATCTAATTCAATCAATATGTCCCTTTCAAGGAGTGAAAACAAAACAAAACATGAGTCCTTAGTATCTTGGTAGGGCAAGAGAGATTCAATGTTGCACAAGTCTTTACAAAACAATAAAAAAGCAGCTCACCTCTCAAACACTTTTACAGTTTTGTGTTTGCTTCATGGTAGTCTTTGTGTACCTTTAGGTTTATCTGCCCTGTGATTTTAACTATTTATCTGTAGCATACAATATCTGTAGAAGAGTAATTTTCTCTTTAACCTTTCTCTAGTGGGGAGGTTGTTTATTGCATAGGATACATAGCACTCCGTACCATGGTTAGAGGTATTTTGCAGAAGAAAAAATTTTATTACAAAGCTAACAGGCAAGGAGTTTTTCAGTAGAAGTCTCAGATTAGCCTCCGTTTCAATTGACTTGAGAAAGTGTATTGGAAGGGAAAGCAGAGCCTGTATTTCCCAGGGTGAGTAATTCTTTCTGTGTGGAGTTATGTTCTACACAGGGGCTTTTTGACATCAGAAGGTCACAGACAGGACAAGCTGGCTTCTTTTGTGCAGGTTAAAGCCCATTTCAACACGGTCACTGAAGGGATTCCTGAGCACTTTGTGATTTAATGAATTTATATCCTGGTACGTCCAGGACCATGCTAATTTCAGTAGGTTCCTCCTGAACCTGAAAGGTAGATTAGAAATAAAGCAGAGAGATGTCAGATGGCTTTTCAGTGTATCAGTCAAGAATACAAAACATTCATATAGCAGTGCAATATCTCTAAACTTGGATATGCTCAATTCTTTCTCAAATGTCTGACCTTTACCTATTTACTGATGCTTCTTTCAGATATTCCTTTGTATATTTTGCCTCATTTCCCCAATATGTCTTGGCAATTCCCTTTTTTCTGTCACTCTGCCCAGTTCCTCTGTTTATTGCACTGTGAAGCTAGGATGGCCAGACTATGGGTTGAACTGTTGTGGTGGCTATGATGTCTTTTGTAAGCAGAAAGATTTTTGGCTCTCTTTACATCTTTCATGATATATTTAATTTACAAAATTCTACTCATATTTAGCATGTAGAATTCTGACCCATGCTTTATTGTTGCTTTATTCAAAATAATATTATCAGCTGGGTAGGGGAGATACTTGGCAGTTGAAGGCAATTTTCTGCAGTACCTGCTGGCCTCGGTTCAATGCCACAGTCAACAAAGTAAAACTTAACAGGTGTTCACTTGCTGCAATAAGAGACCCTCCCTTCCCCAAATAAAAATAAAGAAAAGAAAAAAAAAGCAACCAAACATCCTTAGTTTATTCAAACAGTGAATATTGTTCATATGGTTAAAAATCTCAGAGGGCATATATAGTACAAAAACAGACAAAAGAACAGTAAAGATACAAACAAAACAAAACAAAATAAAGATAAGAAGATAGAGGTAAGAATAGTTATAATAAATAATTTCCTAAATGTATAAAAATAGCTACATATTTATGGCTTTAACAAAAAAGATGCTACCTTTATCTTTTAAAAGCAAAATATTTGTGAGAGGAAGTTCATGGCAAATGATGCCAAGAATATTTCATGGAAAATTGTACACCAACTCTCCTCTGGTAAAATTTCAAATAACAAATAGCATGATGGGAAGTGGGGTGATAGTAGTCTTTGTGTTAAAAATGTGATACCTTGATTGTGAATGAAAACAGTCCACTTACCACATATTTTTAGTACAAGACACCAAGAAATCAAATTGGAGCAAAAACACAGACTTCCTTCCTGTTGGCTAATTTCAGTGCCTGAAGGTGCTATGCAGGCTGTTGGCAGAGAAAAGTCATGACCCACTAGGCAGGATGTGTGCTCTGGTGCACAGTGGCATGTCTGTTATGAGGATAACCAACAGCTCAGTAGTTGCACTTGAGGTCCGACCTATCAAGGACCAAGTCTTGTACTGAAAATCCTGTCAAAAGCCCATTACTGGGGAGAATTTAAGTAACAGGGAAGAGCCTAATACTGTTGTTTTGCTAAAGAGATGTGTTGTCAAAATTCTTCCTACATATTTATCTTTATATCCACAAATCAGTTCTATTCTCAGCTTTGGATGGGAAATCTATGTTTATTTAATATTATTTGATAACACAGCAGTGGGAGGCTGTCAGTGTATAGAATCATAACCAGTCAAGTGCTGCAAACAGCTGACTGATTAGTGCTTGATCTGAAATGAGACCTATACATCATCCCAGCCAAAGCTCAGGTAAAGACACGGAAACAGAGATGCAAAAAGGAATGGAAGTGCTGGAGGGAAGAGACAGGGGTGCTTTGGAACTCAGGCTTCCAGACATGATGGGTTATTACACTCATGAACTCACAAGAGCTGCCTATGTTGGGAGCAGTCAACATTCTGATCTAGAAGGTGGCAGGATGGGGAGGGGTGTGGGAAGCTCCCTCCCTCCCTAATGAGCTAATGACAAGTAAAGGCTTCCAGAGAAGGAGAGTCCTGTGCCAGAGCCACTGAGAAGTAATGAGAAGAGACTACAGTGACTGAGGGGATGAGAAAGAGTGAAGATCAAAATGTGATCCATGTGTATGAAAATGCCACCCCCAAACACATATCAATGAAATTAAAATTAGGGAGATGATTCAAGCTGGCCCTTCCCAGGGCCTATGTGCTGCACAGCTGACTGTAGTCAAGCTGGGAGCTGAGGGTGCAGGGAATGTTAGATTGTGGAGCAGTGATTATGTTCAGATCCTTGACCTGGATAGAACCTACTGATGGCTGAGCAGGGCTTGGCCGCCTGTTCCTGGCCATGTCAGTGATGCTTAGGCTGACGACCACAGAAGATGAGGCTGAGGACCAATGGTAATTCTTTTGACAGTTTCAAGGGTCTCCAGCATTCATCCTTCACAAGAGCAGTGCTAAGCACGGTCATTCATATTTTCCTCCTGAATTCCTTCAGACTTAAGTGTATTTTTTTCCATTCCTAGCTTTTATTTAGGCTACCAACTCAAATTCTTCCCATTGGTATTCTGTGAGTAGTGAAAATTTGTGAACAGAATGATGATAAAATGACCCTGGGAAATTGGAGCCACAAAGGTGCGAAGAATCGATTGGTCACTAAGAAGTAATATACTTGAGAAAGAAACATGCTACAATATAAAAGCAAGCAAGGACACAAACAAACCTAATAAACAACAAAATAATGTGAACAAATGATTACACATCAATGAGCATGGAAATGGGATAAACTACATAGGTTGAGAATAACTCTAGAAACAAGTGTGAAGTGAAAATCAGTTTACAAAATGTCAGTGTTTCTGCAGCTAACATTAAAGTCCAATGTCAAAGGAATGTGGAATATTGGAGAAGTTTAATGAGAATATCTTAATGATGTTCAAAGGATTAGATCAATTTGAAATAGCTTCCCTGGGTCAGAAGATTAAGGGAAAACTGTTAGGAATTTAAAATCTACTTTGGAAACCAAGGCAATTATAGGATCACGTGAGACTGTAGGCAGTGATTCCTAAACTGTGTGGTTTAAACTTACACTTGAGTGTGCTTTCTGAGCGCCCATGGATGGGATAGAAATTCCCTTAAAATGTTAAAGGTGTGCAGGTTTCCTATGAGCAGGAGGAGTAGTTCATGCTGTAATGTTCCACATACAAAGTAGTAAGAATATTCTTAGATATATTGAATATGGTGTCCTGACTGCTATAGGATGTTATAACACATTTTTGTTAGTCTGGTTTAAATGCTATCGTAAGTGAAGGCAAGGAAAAAAAAAATGTTTTTTTTTTCTTATTTGCTACATTCTCATTTTTTTAATCAAGGTTATAGTTACTCAGGATAAAGTAGAGAACTATATTTCACAGGATACTTTGTGTTTGCTTGAAAACAGATATTAATATAAATCCATAAAAATTAAATTTCTGTTATAGATTATTAGGTTTATAAATGAAATAAGAGCAGCAGTCTTATGAAAATTATTCATATCTTGACTCTATAGTAGAGTCTGTCTTTTAATTAAGAAGCTCACCAGATACTTTTTAATACTATCCCCTAACTAGGTCCCTTATGTCTTTGAATTGCTTGTATTGCAAAGGGAATAGCTTAATACAAGCTTATTAGACAACTGAGCAGGCTGGAAATCCCCCACTAGACCTTTCAATAAAGTTTAATCAACCAGGTAAGACCCTGATGAGGCTGGCAATTAGACTTACTGTATTTTTTTTAAAACCAGATGCTGAGTTTCCAAACACTGAAATGCTTTTTAAATACTGCGATGACAAATTCAGAGGTTGCCGTTGCAGACACAAGCCAAAATCCCACACACCTTGAAGTTCATTGTAGTGCTTTGTTGAATTATCACATTTTAATTCATCTCAATTGATAGGGGGAATTTAACCTGACTTAATATTACCATCTGAATGAGAAAGTTGGTTTCTGTATTAATACATGTTGCCATTGGAATGAATTAACCTGAGCCTTATTTAACCCTCCATATATAAACTGAAATACATTTCCCTTTTAATTCTCTATAATCTGGATGTATTTAGATATGTAAGCATTTAAATGTACAATTATGTATATATATTCATGTAGAACAAAATGCATAAAATTACATAAAGTATTAATGATTGTTGCTCTCTTCATTCAACACTTATTCACTTGCACAAATACGAATAAACAAGAGGTTTCATTTTCCTGGAACACAAGAAATTTTTCTCACTAACCTTTTCTTTGAGCATTTACCTTAGAAACTATTTCTCTGATAGTACTTTCTCTGCCTCTTTGAAATACATTTTCATATTCTTCTGAGATAAATCAGCTTGGTACTAGCTTTACAACTGGGGGTGTTTTTCTCAATGGGCCAAGAATCGTTGTTTTTGAAATATGATCATTAAAGTAGAATGTATCCTTATTTCCCAATTTTGGTGGAGTTTGCAACACCAGTGGACAACTTGCTCCAAGTTGCAAAACTACCTCTTACTACAGATAGGAGAAAAAAAATTTCCCCATTGGATAAAGCCAGTTGGCAAACACAAATGGTTACTCCAAATGCCAAATGAATTTAGGAAGAAATGTGTGACAGGTGAAGGTATGGGGTCCACCCTGGAGAACATACATGCAGTGGATTGAATCTGCTTAGCTATAGAAAAGGTAAGAGCTCTCTTGGAGTTTGCAATCCCTTAGCAGGATTTTGCATTCTGTTTTAATGCTTATTTGTTGCTAAGAATGTTTATCTTCACTTGGAACTTTATGTAGAGGATTTTTGGTTTAGCATGGAATTTTGTTTATAATTCCCCCAGCACAAACAAAAGCAATCATTCTGGTTGTTAGTGGAGAAAGAGAAGGCATTTAACATCTTAGATAGCTACCAATTCTCTAAGATTATTGGCAAGAATGAATTGAAAAAAAATTCGTGTTACAAATCATTACATTTAGGCAGAGAGATCTTCCAATTGACACAGAAAATGAGAAACAACTTAATGTAAGGATGATTCTCAAACACACAACTCAGACAAAAATATTCAATGGATACCATCCCAGCACTGATGTTTTCTACATTATTCTCAAGTGTGACGATTATGAGTTATGTAAAATGTGTAGACCAGTTAGTCACATATGGTATTAATGTCTAGAAAATGCATACTTCTGCCTTGATAATGGCTCTCTGCGATTTTTATGAAAGTATGATACACACACAATATGTCACCCAAATATGTCACCTAAAATTTGTTAGCTCTTCATCAAAACCCAAAACTAACCCCTTGTTGCTTTCTGCAAAAATCATTCGTCCTTCCTCATTCCTAATTTGTAATGCAGACTTTGTTTTCTTGAATGTTTCTGGGTTTATTCAAGTGGAAGCATCCATTTGTGTCTGGATATTTTTGCTAAAAGGTTTTTCTGTGGCTGGATTTGCTCAAAATTATGTTCATGAGATTGTGAATGTGTAGAGAGATTTCATGCATTTCTTTACTATAAGACACTTCATTTTTATGAATGGACTCCAGTTTATTTGTTCACTTCAGTTTGACAGATTTTGTTTTTAGATTGGGCCCTTGGTACATAGAGCTGCTAAGAATGTTTTGAAAATGTGTTTAGGTGCACAGGCACAGGCAATGCTGTTCAGAATGTCCCAGCACTTTGCCCGTCAAGTGTAGCAGTTACTGATTTGCAAAGTGTCATAAACGTAATCAGCAGGCCTTTATGAGCGCTTGTCACTTCACGTATCACCAAAACAGTTGTGACTCTTTGAATTTCATATGTTTGAATGTATGCTTAGTTATGTCTCACTAAGCTTTCCAAATGTGCCAGATTACTGATCTCAGTGGGCACCTGGAACATGTTTAGTGATAATTGTAAATCCTTTGTAGCACTAGCCTTTTGGCCCAGTTTATGACTGAGCTGTGTGACTTTTCTTCTTGATTTGAAAAAAAATTCTGTATGTGAGTAACATTCATTACAAGTATCATATTTCATTGTTTTTATGTATATTATAATTATTAATTATAAACAAAATTTTAATACTGATTCCAATTTACTTATATTGTAGTTTATGGTAATTATTATAAATCTATAGATATTTATTTAGAACTTATTAAATTTATTTCAATAATTATAGTTTTTGGTTTGGTGCTATGTGTTTGATTTTTGTGTGTGGTCTTTAAAACATGTCTTTAAAATTTTAGTTTCTTAGTTGTTTCAGGAAATAAAAGTGATTTTTGGTACATGTGTTTGTGTATGTGTGTGTGTAGCAAGTGGTGTGCATTTAGTGTATACAAGTGTGGATACAGATGTGTGTGCCCTGTGCACATGTGGGAATGTCAGAGGAGGACATCATGTGTCCTCCACTATTGCTATTCTGTCTTATTTCCTAAGACAAAGACTCTAGCTGAACCTGAAGTTCTCCTATTTATATTTAGACTGGCTGACCAGGGAACCACAAAGACCCTCCTGTCTTTTTGTCTCTCAGCTCTGGGATTATAGACATGTGTAACTGTGCCAGGCTTTTTACGTGTGTTCTGCAGAGCAAACTGAGGCCAAGTTAGCACCTGACGTACTCTTACCTGCTGATCTATTTCATTGGCCCTAATAAGACTTTTTGAATTACCTTTGTAGCCAGGAAATTTTCTAAATCTACATTTATACAGTAACATGAACACATTTGCTAATTAGTAACATAATTAGTTATAATAATGTTATTGGAACATCCGACCAAATTGTTTACATTCATTAGTATTGCTTCTTTATGTAATGGCGTACATTAGAGCTCATTTAATATTAGCAAACACAATTGGATACATTCTTAAGTGGCTGTGTTTCCAGCTATCAGTGTATCATATGTCCCTTTTATGGATAGAATAAATACTAGAATCAAATTCTCATATTTTTATCATGTTTCCATGAGTTACTTGCTGAGTGACTTTATTAATGTCACTTATTCCTTATTCACTCTTATGAGCTGTTCTTACAACTGTTTTAACGAATGCTCTGGGATCTGTTTCATTGTTGGTATATGGTATGTAAAAGGGTATAGAATTCCATACTCAAGTATTTCTCTAAAAGTTTGTGCTAATTGACAAGCCCATTCACAGTCTGGACTATCTCCTGCTTCATAAGTTTTGCCAATACTTGGCAATCTGAATCTATGAAGGTGTCGGAAGCAAAAGATTTTGGAAATCTAAGTAATTATAGTACTTTGAGTGTATGGCCCCATAGACTCAAGTGCTTTATTAAAACAGAATTCCCAGCTTAAGCCTCTAGCAGGGAGGCTACTGTTACAGTTAACTGGAGGCAGATCTGAATTTCAGTCCAAAGGTGTAAGAGAGCAGTTTGAGTTTGCTTGCTGCTGGTTATGTGTTTGCTGGTTTTTGATGTTTACTGACTGCTGGTGGTTTCTCTCTCTGTTTGGATTTATGAACTGGATCCATTTTTTTTCTGCCATTGATGGAACCTTCCCTGGATCTTTAAGCTTGAAAGAAAACCCATTTCTTCAATAAACTGTGTCTGGTTGGATATTTTCCCCTGCATCATGGGTATGACAACTAGATCAATTAGCAACAATATTTTATTGTTGTTATAATTAGTATTTTATGGCTATACAGGAATTTAGGAAACTATAATCTTAATGAACATTTGCCTATACTGAGAATTGACTGCTCATGCTAGTCTTTTTTTTTTTTTTTAATTACTATACCTGGATCTTGTTTTTGAGTACTTCATATGAAAGACCATTTATCCCAGAACTAATTTTGGAAAAAAAAAATCTTCATTTACATACTGACTTTTAATAACGCAAATTTAGGTCACATTTTGAAAACTCTGTGACTTCATTTTTGAACTTTTGGATTGTGCTTTTGTTTGTCCTTCCACAATCTCCAGAGCATCTTTTGTTGTCAGTTTATATTGTGACTGTCAGGTATCATCCTTCCATATCCATCTGTAAGAATATCTTGGGCCATTTTTGGACCTTAAAATTTTCTTAATTATTTAAATACGAAAATCTAAAGTTTCTCCAAAATAAAAGAAATGGAATGACCAGTATACATTTTGAATGGAATTATTTTGGTTATATTCACTTAGGAAGAACTGGCATAATTCCATATTGATTCTGCAGTTCATATATACAGTATATCTCTTTGCATTTAGGATTCCATGAAGTTATTTTATGAATTTGTTTTATTTTAAGTAACTGGGTTACAGTTTTCCTAATATTGATGGCTTAAGAAGAGATTTACATTGTTGCTATTATGTAGGAAAGAAGTTGATTTCTTACAAAGTTCTTATCCCCCACTTTCTGAATTTACTATTTGTTCTAAAAGCTTGTGGAAAGTTTTAGGTTTACATATAGACAATCCAAGGATGCAAATAGTGAGCCCTCCTCTGTTCTTTCAGCTTTATTATTTTATCTTCTTGTTAAAAACATTTCATTTATTTATTTGAAAGAGAAAGAGGCAGAGAGAGAGTGAGAAAGAGAGAGAGAGGGAGACAGAGAAAGTAAGTATAGGCACACCAGGCCCTCTTGCAAATGAACTACAGAAGAATGCACTACTTCATGCATCTGGCTTTACATGAGTACTGGGGAATTAAACCTGGGTGTTCAGGTTGTGCAAACTTGTGCCTTTAACGACTGAGTCATCTCTCCAGCTCCTTCTTTCATCTTCTTATTTAATATTTAAAAATGATTAAGGAGTTTGAATAAAAATTGTGATATGAACATCCTTATATGTCCCTGATTTTAAAAGAAATATTTAAAATATTTAGTAGTTTCATATTGACCAAAGTTTGTAAAGGTACTAGCTTCACTCTTACTATTGTTCTATATCTTGTAATGCTTTTCTTTTGCAAATCTATGTAGTGAAATTGAATTTCATCCTATGCTGTTTATGTATCTAGAAAAACTGACCTGTGATTTCTATAGTCACTCTCTAAATGTGGCAAGTTCTCAAAGGACTATAACAAAATATCACAGATTTAGTGATTGTAACAGCAAAACTTATTTTTAAGTTTCCAATAGTGGAAGCCTTTGATGATGGGTTTGTCAGGTTTGCTTTCTTCTAAGGTATTTCTCTTTGGCTGTCTCAGTGACCTCATATGACATTGCGATGCACAGGACATCATGAGTTTCTCCTCCACTTATGTTGAATGAGAGCCTCACCATAAAAAAACTTAAACACTTTTGAAAAAACCTTGTCTCCAAATGCATTTGTATTCTCAGTTACTAGGGTTTTGACTTCAACATATGAAGAGACACAACTCATCTCATAACAGTGGTTAATTTCTTGGAATTTCATTCCACTGTCTGATGTCTTTGGAATGATGATCATAGTGGATGTTTATTTGATTGCTTGACAGTTCAATGGTTCTGGAGACCTAAAATAGGGCCATTGACCTAAAATAGGGAAGTTCTCTAGTACTCAACTAAATCCTAAACTCTTGTTTCTTACAATGTAACTTAGTCTGGATTTGATCTAAAGATCATGCCACTTGAATGCTGGAATTATAGACATAATTAACTATGTCATGTCATACTGGATTAAAAAAAAACATTAATTTCATTGCACTATAATTTGTATCCAAAGATACATTCATTTATCATGTGTTGCCATATGATTTTTGATAAGTTATGCATGTGCATATCTTAGACCTCAGTGAAAGTGTAGATCATATCCATTACCAGAGATGGCTCCATAAACCACTCTGAGTTAACACTGCCCCAGGACTCTGAACTGAATTCAATGGCCATCAATTAGAATCACATCTGCTCCTTCTAAAAGGGCCATGGAATCTTTTCTTTTTCCTCCCTGCTCCACAGACATTATTCACAAGAAACAAAACCTATGGACTTTCTGCTAACACAAAACCTTGAAAGTGCATCCACACAGTGATTGTGCTACAGTGGGCATACAGGCGATATTCATTAAATGTGAGGTATTTGTCTTTCTAAAGTCTTTTGTGCATAAAGGCAGAGTGATGGAAGTTTAAAAAAAGACAAAGTTTAAATCATAAAGAGCCTCATATAATAGGCTACAGAGCTGTAAGTTTAATCCTGAAGAGAGCAGAGGTACTTAATAAGATGGAGAAAGACCATAACATTACTTGACTTTATCATATCATGTCATTCTCAGAATAGCACCAGATCTTGTCAATAATTAGAACCTGTTCAAAGTAAAAATTTCTTCACATAATTGAAAAGTCCAAGACATAAAATATTTTGTCATGTCTTCCTATCCAAGAAAGGTTCTGTTTTCTTTCCATTTCTGGGTATGCATTTGAATTTCTTCTCCATTTCTAGCTCTTTCTTTGCATGAATTTATTTTCTGTCAACATGTGGTGACATGAGTGAGGGCTATCTGCTGTTCCAAGCTGACACTTTTCTTCAACTTTGATCTCAAGGTATTTGGGTAAAAAAAATACAAAACTAAGGAGGAAAATGCATCATTTGCATTAGTGGACATAAAGAGGGAAGCTTTTGGTTTTCTCAAGTACTTAGAATGATTTGTTTATCTTGACTGTACATACATTTCTCTTTCACACGGATGACTATAATAGTTTGCATGTGTTTATTTGCTTTGAAGAACCCTAGTTCTATTTTACTTTTTCAGTAAGCTAAGATTTACTGCAAGTATCAGAGAAAGGGGGAGACACATTCTAGGATCCTATGTATAAAATATGTATGCAAAAGGATTTTATCTGAATATGCTACAATCTAGGGGAACTTCAAGATGAAAGATTAAGGGATGAGAGGATTGGAGATTGGAAAACTGTCACTAAAATGTCAGCCCAGGAAAAGCTACTTATCCTGTGGGCCACAGAGCAGAAGTTAGTGGGAATGTCTAGAAACCCATATCCTTTCCTATAAAATGTCGTTTTGTGGTTTCTCCTTTCCTTCTTTATTCCAAATCTTCCACTACCCACTACCTCCTCTCAGTGGAAAAGTCTAAGCTGGCATTTTTCATGCAAAGTGTCTTCTGGGAGATGCCACTTCCATCTTTGAAAGGACAGATAGTGATGCTACCAAGTTGACAACTTTCAGTTGAAAGCATGCTGGTGTCTGTTTTCCTTTTCCAACACAGCTTCCTTTAATGAATCTCAGCCTTGTTACTTCTGTGTGCAAGTTAAATGGTTGCTATTGAATAACTTGCATTCTATTATAATTGTTTGTGTAACTTTTCTCTTCTCTATGTTGTGACCACAGATGACTTGTATCCTTTCTTCATATCCCTAGAGCCTGACATATCACAGACACTTCAGTTTGCCCATCTAAGAAAACTACTGAAATAAACACTATTTTTTTAATTTAAAAGTTAACAACATAACAAACACATTGAGATATCAGTGCTAGATATTTTGAAAAAAGTATTTTGAAGAAGTAATTGCAATGAAACAAAAGCCAGTGAAGGACTAGGAAATGAACTGGACTCAGACTCTGGTTAGAATTGGTTTTAGTTATTTGTTTATATTTTCCTAAAAAAATGATTAAAGGCCCAATATGTTATTTTTGCAATTGATCAGTGAGAAAAGCAACATGAATATCTGTCTCAAAACAGTGAATAGGAGCACACAAACAATACTGTGTTCTTCTTATCTGCGCACAGAGACTTTATTGCTACTACAGATACAAATGGAATTACTCAGGAAAAGGCTAAGGGTTTTTAAGTATTTGTGCAATATTATATGTTTACTAAAACTGGTTGGTCACCAGTCTGATACTTTGCATACTTTATGATTTTCATGATTAGTTTTTGCTGTCTGTAATTCTTTATTGCAAATCATATTGATATACATTCAATACCATATTTTGATGACAGGAATGTCAGGCTACTTTCCTTTGAATGAGAATCTGTTTTGGATCACGTTTCCACAGAGATATTCCATGGTTTCAGTTTAAGAGCCTTGAGTTTAATTCTGAATTCTGTCAGTAACTTGGCTAACTTTGTCCAAGTTACTTTCTAGCAGTGTGTGAATACAAAAATAAACATCTAATCTCAGTCTATTGGAAAAGTCAAGGCAATGTTTTCAAGACACTTTGTATTCCTAAGGCAGACTGCACTATGTAAACTCAAAGGTAAATTCTTTCTAGAAGTGAAGCGAAACCAAAAAATAAAAGTAAAACCCCTAAGTATATGCAGGGATTTCCTTTCCTGGCATAAATAATTAAAATTACATTTTACCTGATACACTGTAAGGTCCACTAATTCTTGTTTGATGTTTGCCCCCACAGGTACATGGAGAATAATGCCTGCTGCGCATTGAAGTAATTTCCTTATGTAGTTTTAGGAGTCACTTTGCTTTTAATTTTTCATATACTGCGTATGAAACAATAGGTCTTTAATAAAAAGAGAAAACTCCTTTGAGAGATATTTGGCCAATTTTTGAGTAATGAAGAGTTAATTGTGCATATGGTTATGCTAAACTGTAAACAGAAATTCTTGCTCCTGAACACCAGAGGCTACAAGGATTTTACTCATGTCATATAATAAGACATTTGCTTTAAAACTATTTCATAAACATATGCATTTTTAGGAGGTTGGAGAATGCAATATTAATATCAAGAGCAGGTCTCTGAGCTCAGCTGGAAAAGGAGAAAACAATATATAATTTGTGCAAATGTCATTTACCTCCATTAAAAATCCTCCATGTCCATGCTGTGTTGTACAAAGTACTTTTGGTTGAAGGGAGATTACAGAAGGAAGAATGCCAACAATCTCACTTTAAAGAAAACTATGAAGCACATGCTTCCTGTTCATTTATTCCATTGTTCCATCTTTGATCTTATTTGAAATTTCAATCTATTGTTTTCTCCATGTTTATACAATTTAATGCCCCCTCCTGTCTTTTTACATTTTTCCATTTTTACTCCAAGATACTAAGGTCTGTCACCTCAGCCATTATTTCCTCTTTATGCTAAGCAACACAGTCCCAGTTCATCTATCTGAATAAACATCAAGTCTTGCAGAGACCTAAATCAAACTGTCTCTTTTGCCCTGAGCTCCATCTGCAATGCTACACAGTGTGACTTCTGAGACCAGGGGTCTGGGAGTCTTGGTGGCTCCAGGATTGCTGGTGCCCTGGGAAGGCAAGATTAACACAACCAGGCTCCCAGGCTCAGTCAGACCGCCTCACAATTCCTTTTTTCCAGATGACACTGGGCCCTGACTCCCAGACTCATATCTCTCCACATGGATTCTGTTTCCCCAAGATAACATCTGGTACAGTTCTTGTGTGGACCAAGGCAGGGCATGGACCAAGACTGGAAATTTAGTCACAAGCCCTGAAACTTTGTGGGGATAGAGCCTGAACCTGGGAAGACCAATCCAAGGATGAAGGAGAGGATGGGAAGAACATTTGAGAGAAATAAAATAGCACCCTTCTGTAGTTAGTTACAACTCAGTTGGTTTCTTTCCCCCATGATAGAGGGAGGTTTGTTGTCACCTGTCTTCCCATCACCAATTCCTTACCTGATAGAGAAGAGCCCCCCTGCGAAGCTGGGTTCTATCAACAAACCGGTATGTCTACCAATATTGCTACCACTTTAGAAAGACCAACCAGGAATATTTCCCAGAGTTGACTCCTTTGTAAAACTTGGGACTCTCCCATTATACTCACTAGTAGAATAGAGAAAATGGCTATTTGTGCCATTTACTCTGGGATATTTAGCTAGTCTTCACCAGCCTTGTTGGATTTCTCTTCCACATTTTGAGAAGACATTTCCTTCTTACCTCTTCCTATCTTCAAACTTACTGGTCTAAACTCCCTTGGCACCCATCCATCACAGAGTCCTCTGGTCTTCTCACACTTCCTCCATGGCCACACCAGACACCACTCCATTGTAAGATAGGGTTTGATTGGTGACTTGAAATAGATGGTGTCATTGACCTTGCATGTCAATGTCTCATCAAGATTTTTGCTTTGTGTGACTTTTCCTGGGGAGATATGAACACCCATCCATTACAGAACTAAGAATCAAGTCCACTGAAGTGTGTCTTGAAGCAGTAAGTTTATTTGGGTTACTTACATGAGCCTGGAGGATTCTCAGGCAGCTTCTTCACTGAAAATCCTACTTCAGCATGGGTGAGGACTCACAAAAAATGAATGCTCCCAGTTCCTTCCTAAATATGAAGCATGCCCATGAGAGTCTCCTCTCTCCAGGGATTGTTTACTGCTTTTGTAACCCAGGAAGGATTGTAGGAATCCTATCATTTTCTCAGCTTCCTGTGTCTTGCAAGTTTCATTAGCATCCTGTATTTTATGAGCCACCCTCTCCTCCATCCAGAATGTTTCAATTTATAGGAAATAGCTTCACAACATTTTATTTTAATGATCCTCTGGAAAAAAAAAAACACCACATTATATCTAATAGCCATTGTCTGACTCCACTTTTTATTCTTCCCTTCTCACTAACATTATGTGGAAAGTTACATGATTGTACTGATTGAGTTCAATTCAAGTTCATATTATTCAAGAATAATTGGATTCTGATAGTGCTGCACAAATCATGTCTCTTTTGCTTTTCAATTCAGAACAGTGGCTGTCCAAAGCTATTTTAGTCCTGTCAAGACCTGACTTCCCTGTAATTATACGACTTTTCTTTCAATTTAAATAAAATTACAAACACTAATATTAACAGTCTCTACTGTGCCTTAAATGCTCTTTCTTGTACTTTTCTTTCTCCAGGGAAATACCATCTACTTTTAATTCAGAGATTACTGTTGGTGTCGTAATAGTGTAGCAAGTCATTTATTATATGTTTGTCATGATCCTACCATTTTATTCTGAATTTGGGGGATGTCAAAAACAATTTCAAAATAGAGATTGGTCCATTTCTTCATATGGCTACATCCTTCCCTGGGGGGAGCAATGTTCTTCCCCATTTACCTACATAGCACTATGACTAGAATTTTAGACAAACGTGTGAATGTACCACATATTACATTTGGGAGTCAGTCACATTTTAGCAGGAAATGGAACTGAGAATAGTAAACATGAGGCTTTTTGGAAACAGGTTCTTCCTTCATTTGATATTAGTTTCTTCCTTGATCAAGAGGTCACAGATACAATAATTCCATATACTAATTGATGAGTATTTTAAAATAGTATGGAATGCCTTAACAAATGTGTTAGACATACATACTTGCCACATCTTGAAGCAATTATTTGCTATTTTTCAATGAAACTTGTTTTTCATTAATCTAAAAAACTCAAAATTATTTTTTCTTAGATAAAGTTGTTTCTTATTACTCAGATTCTTCTCTTAATAGGTCACAGAAACTAATGTAAGCTTGCCTATAATGATAAGCTTTTAAAATGTAACTTGCAATCCTTATAAAGGTTACTTTATTACTTCCAAGGATATGTCTTAGGTTTTTTTGTATGAGTGTATGTCTTCTAAAACTATATACACTTTTAAAGTAGAATGTGAAAGCTTTCTTAAACTAAGAACCTGACTAACCTAACTCATGAATTGGAATATAGATTGCTTCTTAATTTTGCCTAAGGTATTGCACTAATGGTAAAATGGTAAGAATAGAAAACCTAGCTAATTTTAATAAAATTAACTTTGCAGTTTGGTGAATGTTTTATGTTTATTTTTATTTTTGCTCTAGGGTATTTCTAGTTGAAAGGAAGTGTCTCATTTGTAAGAGTCACATGGCAGTCCATGTTGGTTGAGTTTAAATAGCTTAGTAGAGTGACTGGAAAACACTAGATGCTCCCTTGGGCATGTTTTGAATTTCTATTTTCCATTCTTAAATATATGTTAACATAAGTGTGTTGACTATATAAAAACACTTCCGAACTCATCTTAATTTTCCTTTGCATAAATTATTTTTCAGCCAGGTGTCCCAAACATTGACAAGAGCTAGTAGTTCTGCTTAAAATAATGAGTGTGCATACAAATTAGTTATCCACAAGAAGCAGTAATAAAAGTGCATTTTTAAAACTTAGCACCAAGGTCTCTTTTGTCTTGCTTGGTTAATTTTCACTGAGTACATTTTTATCTAAGTTAAAATAAATTCAGGCCTGTGCTGCAGAGTAATTATTTGGGAATGCAGAGACATTAATATTTCTCAACATGTAATTAATAATTTCTTAAATTATTGCATAAAATGTTAATATTGATCCCATTATATATTATATATAACTAATTAAAAATACACTATAATTATTGCATGCAGCTATGAGGTGACAGGTATGTCCACTCCAAATGGCCAAGTAAAAATCTAAATTATTGAGCAAACACTAAGTATCATTCCTCTAAATTATCATTTTGTTTCCAGGAAGTTCTGTCTACATGAAGAAAATAGAGGAAGAGTAGAATGGAGGGAAGGAGATATGGAAGGAGAGTGAATGGAAAGCAGAGGAGGTGGGAGAAATGAGAGACAGAGAGAGAGAAAGTATCCTCAAACAGAAGTGGTGGTTTTTGAACTTGGACTTGTTCCACCATAACATGAAAGTTTCTGATGCTTATTCTCCTTGGGTCTGCTTTGAGTCTGCATTTTACCACTTTATTTTGCATCTACTTGAAGTCTTGCTATCACTATAAACCTTTTAGGAAATAGGTTCATTATATAATACATATTTTTACATTAGCAGAAATAACTTTCCAACTTTTCATTTGTTTGGACGTCAATTTTCTACAAGAATCCCACGCTTGGACATAAAGCTATTTTGTTGCTTTGCTGAAAATTACTGCACATAACAGCCTTAATATTTTAAATTTGTTTGATTTATTGGTAGAGCCCACCAAACAAGCTCCACATACGAGAGCATAATTCTTAGAGACAGAAGATCCATTCATTATTTCTGCTATAATTACAGTGAAAACATTATTGATAAATCAAACCAAAATAATTATTTTTGAGAAAGGAAGGATATTTGTAGCTTTCTAATGTCATAGAAAATGCTGTGTGCAAAATCTATTTTTTTGCTCACTCTCAAATTCACTAGGACAGCCCAGAAATTTCAAATGCAACTTTCCACATCATTTCCTCCACCAAACTTCATTTCCACCATCAGCAGTGGTGAAATTACAGGCCTTCCAACAGAATACCTGGAACAAAAATCATTTCATCCGAATGAGGATATAACATCAACCCCCCAACCCAAACTCAAGAAAAAGAAAACAAAATAAAGAGGTTTTTATAGCTTTGAAGACAATCCACAGGAGGTAAATGTCCCCCATAGCAACACCCTACTGAAAAGTGTACCAAGAAATCCTTTCAATTACCAGCTAGCTGAACATGACTCATAATTCTCTAACTTTTTCCAGTCCTCTGAATATGTAGAAAATTACTGGAAGAAATAACTATAGAAAATATGATTGCTCAAGTCAGCAGTTGAAAATGGAGAGAGTCAGGCTGAACAGCTTGTTCAAATAACTTAAATTTACTGAGACCTCACTAATACATTGTATTTGTGGACTACATATTTGAAGATAATACAAATGCCTGATGTTGCTGTTAGCTGTAGGCCTAAAGGTTCCTGGAAGGATCTGTGTGGAATTAGAAGCCTTTCTTTTTTTACTGTATATATGAAGAAAACATTGGGGGGGGGTCTTGGGGAAATTTGACTTATTCTCTTCTCTTGAAAATGCCTAAGGCTTTTGCTAAATATGAATGACCCCATTTCTGATTGTTGCGTGCCAGGTCAGTTTGCATTCTTGGTTTTTTCCTAAACCTCTAGAGTAACTCCATGTTGTTTCAAATTGTGGCTCAGTATTCGTAAAGCTTTTCTTCATATTTCTGAGCTTCAAGACATTCTACAGCATTCTTCTAGCAAAATGCTTTCACAAACATACAGAGTATAATAGCAAAAATAAAAAAAAAACACAAACACCTAATTTACTATACACACATAGAAGAAACATTTACTTATAAAATATCCCTACACAGTTGCTGAAAATTTGCATTCAAAACATTAAAATACTTAAATTACAAAATGGCAAAACAATGCTTTGTACATTAGAAGAATACCTGAGTTTAGTAGTGCTTTCAAGAATCACCCAAGTAGATCTAATATTTTTCCTAAGAGACAAAAATGCCACCACTACAAAAGCACTATGAGTATATTTTAAACGACATATAGAATACCTGGTTCCCTTCCTTCAATTCTGGAAGTCATGAGTAGCTAACTTTTGAAGGAAAAACATAAACTACCATAGATCAGTTTAGCTAAGGAACTATAGCAGGCAAAAATGCATTTTTACTGGAATTTATATTTCTTCGTAAAAATTAACTGTGTATTTCAAACATGTAGAGGTCTTTTGGAAATAATCAGAAATGATTTAGCCTATTTAAAAATATTTTAGATAAAATTATCTCTAGACTTTTTTTCATATATTATTAATATGACCTCAAGTTCATTTAGACACACAAAAAGCAATATATTTAAATATATTTTGAGAGCATAAAATATACCTTGATTTTTTATTTTCATAACTGTGTTTTAAATGTAATATGTGCAGTCCCACTAAGATGAGTTCAGATGTATTCCAAAATCTACAGTGTCTTACATAGCCACAATGTGAAATTCAAATTATGCTGCTCATTTTTTTCTCCATTTAGCTACGGAAAGAATTTATTCTGTCTATATGCATATATTTATATAGTATGTCACATTAGACTATGCAGTAATTACCTTTTGTTTCCTGGGACAAAATGCCTTATGGAAGGAAAGCATTTATTTATAACTTGTAGTTTGGAGGGGGAAATGTCATGTTACATCTCTACAGTAGCAGGGAGGAAGAAGAGAAAGAGAGACAAGTTCTACCCCTAGCAACACTCCTCCTGCAGCAAGGTTTTACCTCCTAAAGGTCCCACCAGCTTTAGATCAAGTATGAGGCTTACTCATATACACATGAATTTATGGGGGACATTTCATACTCAAACCACCAGAGGTGATTGGGTTGGAGTCTTTAGGAAATGCCAGAAAGGTAATGTTAATTTAGAAGTGTCATAGGAAAGAACAATAATCAGAAAATTCTGAATTTTCATTTTGGCAACAAATACATTTCACAATAGAGGCTTCTGATAAGACAGGCACACTGTAAGTATTAGATAAGTACAACATAGGACTTATTTTTGTAATATAATTTATTTTTGTAATATACTACTATTACAAATATATTTCATTGTATGTATTTCATATATTATTGTGAAATATATGATCATTTGAAAGAGTATTTTCTTGCCTCCCATACTGTGATGGCTAGCTTTTGTTGTCAACTTGATCTTTTTAATTATTTTGGGTGTGTCTCTGAGGATATTTACAGGAAGGCAGCCTCTCGGAAAAGGGGCAGGATGTAAAGAAGCTCAAAGATGCTGGAAATAAACATCCTTTCCTGTGTGGGCCATACAGGAAAGAAATTCCAGAGACTTGGGAAGCCATTAAGTCTAGGGAAGGGTTGTAAGTCCCTACCCTAAGACTATATAAAGGAGAAGAGATTCTCCTTGGCCCTCCTGCCTGTTCACTGTTCTGTGTGTGGTATAAGTGATGGGTATTTTTCTCTGCTCACACCTGTGAAAGAAAGTCAGCCTCTTTTTTGTTACAGAACTTCCCCTCAATCTGTAGTTTCAATAAATACTCTCCTCCCTCAAATTGTGCCTGGTTTAAAGATTCATCCCAATGGTGTGTGGTGACTACAACAGATTTGGGTACCAGGAGTGGGGTGATTCACTAAAACAAATCTAACCATGTGGATTTTGATCTTCTGGAACTTGTGTGCTGGAGGAATGGACATGGACTTGATACTTGCAACTAAAGATGCCTTAGAAAGTGGTAAGGCAAGTTTTATAGACTCTTCTGGTGAGAATGTGGAAATGCTCAGTGCAGAGAGAATTGCATTTGGAGGCTTGGCTTGTGAACTTTCCATAGGGAAGGAGACACTGCAGTAAACCTTAATAGAAGTGTGTGCCCGGGCCAAGGGGTGGATGCGTCCTACTGCCCATGCCCAGAGAGTTTCACCAAGGTTAAATTTAAGTAATGGACTGTATTCTTGGCTATAGCTATGGGACTGAGAATTTAAGATTTGAAGTTGGAAAAACCTCAAGGCAAGTTTAACTTACTGGCAGAGACTGACTTTTGATTATGGCCCAACTGCTTTACATTGAAACAATGGAGAAATGCCTGAGGAGTTTCCACCCAGGAAAGACAGAAAGATGGACTGTACAAACTCTTTGGAAGGGAAATCACTGAAAGAAAGGAATCTGCTCTTCAAAATCACGTCTATTTTGTCCCTGAATTAACAACATGGCTATGTCCTGCATACCCGGTATTGCTTTTAGAAGCATGAGAAATACATGCATGGAGTGGGTCATGCAGTGCACATGATTCCAGGAGCCGCTGCTGAGATGTGGTATTAGGAACAGGGAGTGAAGTCCCTGATTGGCAAGTGAAGCCATTGGTAGGTGGACCGTGGTTTGCAATGGAGACCCGAAGATATTTTGGACATATCAGGACTTTGCAAGGGCTACCATAGAGGGCTGTTGGCTTGGGATGAAAGTTTCCCCAGGTACTCAGCCATGTTGGAGGGACAGAATCAGAAAATCCAGAAACTATCAGTTACTGGTTGTGCTATTGGAATTAAACTGCAGATGTGGATGTTTGATGATATTTGTCGAGTTAGCATTGTCTCAGTCTTTCCTTGTTATGCCTCATAGCAGTCGGAAATGTTTGCTCTGTGCCATTGTATGTTAAAAGCATGTACCTTGTTTTGGTTTACAAAACTCACAGTTCAGGGACCTTGTCTTATTTTGAGGGGAGATTACATGTCTGCTGTTTTATGTGGGAGAGTTATATAATTTTAGGTGGAATTATGATCTTGTTACTATCTTCATTTGGAAATTAAGTATGAAGCAAAGAGATATGGTTTGATGTCAAGTTGACAAGGGGTGGACTGGTGATGGTTAGGTTTTGTTGTCACCTTGATCTTTTTAATTATCTTGGGTAGGTCTTTGAGGATGTTTACAGGAAGGCAGCCTCTCAGCAAGGGGCAAGATATAAAGAAGCTCAAAGAAGCTGGAAGTAAACATCCTTTCCTGTGTGGGCAGTGCAGGAAGAAAATTCCAGAGATTAGGGAAGCCATTAAGTCTGGGGAAGGGTTGTAAATCCCTACCCTAAGGCTATATAAAGGAGAAGAAATTATCCTTGGCCCTCCTGCCTGTTCCCTGTTCTGTGTGTGTGGTGTACGTGATGGATTTTTCTCTCTGCTCAGATCTGTTACAAAATTTCCCCTCAATCTGTAGTTTCAATAAACACTTTCCTACCCCAAATTGTGCCTGGTTTGAAGATTCATCCCAGCGGCGTGTGTCTGACTATAACACATGGCTTAAATGTAATTTTGGCAAGAGGAAGGTGGATGAAGGTTTTAATTGTACTATTTTTATTTTTTTCAATTTAGTATAATTTCAGAAAACTTAATAGTGAATGATTTAAAATTACAACTTTGTTTTGCTATGTTAAATTCTTCTGTTGTTTATTGAAAAAGAGTGTATATGACTGCTAGGCTATTTACTTTTTGCTTTCATAAGTATCCAAAAAAAATTTAAGGAAGAAAATTTTTATAAAGCAATGGCCACACAGTGTTGGCAGTGAGGAGGTAGAAAGGAACACTAGTGCTTAGTTTTCTGTCTCCTTTTGATTCAAGCTGATACCCCATTAGTCAGGATCCTCCACCCATTGCTACCTGATCATTTTATTCTGTGATAGGATTCTTGGTCCTTGACCAGTACCCAGGTGATTCTGGTCACTTTGGTCTATTTTCAGAAAGAATCCTGTTTGGTCAATTTAATGAGCATCTTCTCTATCCTTGAAGTTTATTCGTAGACAATTTTAATCTATTGACCTCACTCCTCCTTGGCTATAAGTTCTATTGCCCATGTTGTTCAGGAACTTTTGCTCCATCATTCTCAATGTAGCCTCATTACAGTGTCCCCGGTATTTATTACTGCCGTTCTTTATCATGCCTTTGTATCATTGATCCTCCTTCCTTTCTTCCTCCCTTCCTCCCTCCCTCCCTTCCTTCATTTCTTTCTTCTTTTATTTTCATTTTTTTTTTGAGCAACTCACTCTTTAGACCCTGGTTGGCCTCAAACTCACAGCGGCCCTCCTTTCTCTGCCTCCTTAGTGCTGGGACTAAAGGCATCTGCCATCATGCCAGGCAAAAAAATTTTTAAAATCTATTTGTAAGCAGAGACAGAGAAAAGAGAGAAGAGAAGATGAGAGAGAGAGAGAGAGAGAGAGAGAGAGAGAGAGAGAGAGAGAGAGAGAGAGAGAGAGAGAGAGCGCGCCAGGGCTCCTAGCGGCTGCAAATGAACTCCAGATTCATATACCACTTTGTGCCACTCTGACTTTACGTGGGTACTGGGGAATTGAACACAGGTTGAAACCTTTGCAGGCAAACTCCTTATTGACTGATAGA
>PVHP010003695.1:0-76673 GCA_004024765.1 Zapus hudsonius
AGAGGGAATATGAATGTTACTGTGATAATACCATATGTTAACTTTACTTCATATCAAACAAGCTCCTCCATCAGCTTAATAAAGACGAGTCTTCAGGAATCTGTCAAGTACCCATGCCATCATCAATGCATAGTCTTGTTTATAGATTTTATTTCAATTCAAGCCATTTAGTGATTTAACTTGAGTACTAGTGAGATATTTGACAAAAGAAAGTTCTAAATATTTAGGAAACAATTACTACAATCAAGCAGATTAGACTATCTCTTCTCATATGGTTAATCTTTGTGTATGTGATAAGAATGTTTGAGGTCTACTCTTCATAAAATTTAAGTACATATGATTTTAAATGGAGCCAACACAAAGATTTTTATTGCTATTCAAAACAGATCATCATGTGTGTGGTAGTTTGAATAATGTCCCCCCAAAAAATTAAGGATTTATTAAAATTATTGTCTCCAGGCTTCTGGCGGGAGGAAGTGCCACTTTGGCCTAGCCTCCTGAGACTGACCCTTTCTAATTTGGATGTAAAATAGATATGAAAAAGAAGAGCAGGAACCCTGACCTGGAGATCTGCATTTGATGAAACAGTGTGTTACAGTGTGCTTGCTTGGTGCTTCTGTCTCTGTCTCTGCTTGCTTCTATGAAAGGGGGCCAGCCTTTTTCCTTAACTTCCCCTAGATCTGTTCAATAAATATTTTCCTCCCCAAATCGTGTGGTTTGGAGATTCATCCCAGCGGCTTGTGGCTTGACTATGACAATGTGTTTTTGGAAATTGTGGATTTATTGAAAAATAGACCATATTGCATTTTAGTGTCCTACTGTTTGAATTTGCTGAACACTTCTCACAATCTAACCAGGTGAAAAAATTGACTCCACACTTATATTAAGCAAATAACTTACATTATGCTATTTAATGTCAAATAAACAATATCCACCATGACACTTTATTTTAACAATTTATCTCTTCTTTCGGAGGAGTTACCAAAGCACATAAAATAGAATGTTCATTACTATTATTTGGGTTTTAAAATATATCACAGCAGATGTGTTCTGCTTTGTCCTGTAATAGCAAGAGGACCACAATTTTATATATATTTAGTGTCATGATGCTACAAGAAAAAATTAAGCAGGTTATCTGGAGCAAATTTGAACAAATTATTATTAAACATTGTCTTTATATGGGATGTTATACTCAATGATGGTGATCTATTTAAGTAGATTATTTTCTCTTCTGCTTTCTTATTGCATTCATCTTCCAATACTAATCTCTAAAAAATACAGCTTGAACCTAAACCAGTCATAAATGTGATAAAAATTTTGCTTTTATTCCTAAAAACACTCAGAAAAGAAGACAGCAATGAGCTTTAAAAGTAGGGCAGGTGAATTGGCTAGGACATGATATACAATAATGTCTGTACAACATTTAAATATCTTTATCTGAGTTCAGATAAATTATAATGATATTTAATTCTTAGACAATTCTAATAAAGGTATCACAATATGGGAGGTATGAGGGTGGAAGACCTGGTATAGCCCCTTAAAAAGGATAAAACAGGAAATCTCTCTTTATCTCTCTCTCTCTCATTTGCTCTTCAGTTTTTAATTTAATACCACACACACAATACAGAGCAGAAAATTCTTTATCATTCCTTATACTTTCTTGATTACTTAAATATTGATGTTATAATCCAAACCTGCCCAAAATATGTTTAGTTACTTCAAACAGCTTCCATATCAAAGATTCTCCTTGTTTGTTTGTTTGTTTTGATACATTGTAAAAGCAAGATCAACTGAGAAATATTCATTACATCCATAAAAAGCCAGATAGCAGATAAAATCTAAAATCTTCCTTCCCAATATTATAAATTCTCAAGTTTGATGTCATACTGGGAATTCAGATTTCCAGAATCTGTATGAATATAGAGATAATAATAGCTAGACAGAACACACCACCTATCATATACAGAGGCAGATTCATCAGTGTAGATGATGGAAAGAGAAGGTGTTTTTTCCTGGAACTTTAATTGACTTAATTAGTGTTTTTAAGAACCTCCAGTATGTCAATTGCTTTGCCAATTAGTGAGATGGTTGCAAATAAGTTAACAGAAATAGTCCTGACCTACTTTATACATTAGTGGAGAAAATCACATTTTAATAAGCCTTAGAAAACAGTAATATACTTAAAAGAAAATGTAAACATCAATGGAAAAGAATGAACTTTGGGGTACTTAAAGTGCCTCTTCAGCATATGTCTTCATTGTAATGTCCATGCCCCTGCAGCGGTTTCCTGATGAGCTTTAGCCAAGGTTAAATTTCAGGATCAGCATCAGTGTGCTAAGAATTCTCTTCTTCCCTGAAAACAAGACTCACATAGGGTGAAAACAAGGGTAGGCACACAATTCCTCATAGTTAGCAAATTCATGAGACCATCATCAATTCACAACAGCCATAAAGACACCCCACCAAGATAAACTGCACCTTCAATCTGCACGCCAGAAACAAACCCACCTTCTCTTAATTTATTTTGTCACAGAATTGTAGCTAATAAAATATCATATACAAGATACCATATGGGCTAATGTCATTTTCCAAAAACCAAATTGATCGTGATAGATGACAGTGGAATATGGAAGCCTTCCTCCAACTGTAACCACAGTCATATCAACCATGATGGATGTGACATCATTCTGCATTGTCAAATTGAACTGTATAAATATAACCTCTTGAAAATTGTAGGAGATTGAATATATCATCCTTTTCTAAAAATTTTTATCTAAGTCGTAACCCCTGATACTTGGGAATGTGACCTTATTGGGAAAACAGGTCTTTGTAGATGCAGTTAAGGTAAAGATTGATATGGAATCATATTAAACTGGAGTGGTCTTGCTATTGAATGATATCCTTATCAAAGATATAAGACACACAGAGACCTAGGAAAGAAGACAAGTGAAAGCAGATGCAGAAAGTAATTAAACTGACAAAATCCAAGGATCTCCCAGAATCCAGGGCAGGCAAGGAAGAATGCTTCTCTAGAGTCTTCAAGGAACTGTGTCCTGATAACACCTTTACTGGGAATATTGGCATCCATAACTAAGAGAGACCATTTCTAATTGTTTTAAGCTAAAATAGGGTTGTGAATCCCTTTATGCTAAGAGAGTTGCTTCCAACATCACTGATATCACAGCTGATTCTGGTGAATACTTTTAGGAAGTGGAGGATTATCAATATACTCATTGTGAGGCCATGAGCCCAGTGTGCCTGGTTCTGATCTAGGATGTAACCACAATCTAGAGTGAAAACCAGCTTCATATGTTTAGGGAACACTAGACTCCACTGTGTTTATATAAAATTTAAATTGCATGTTTGAACTTTCTTCAAATACCACTGCCACAGACTACTTATCTAGAGGGAAATTAACTCATTATCCTTGAGCCTTAGTTTCTTAACATATATAAAGGAGTACTTCAGGGAGAGAGATATAACTGTCTGGTCAGAAATTATCTCATTCTAATTTGGTACAAATTTTTTGCATAAAACCAATTAATGGTACTACAAAATTAAGTTGGTCAATAAAAGTACACATATAGAGGTTATCAACTTTAATTAGTGCCACAGAGACTCATTAGTAAGATGCCCACATTTCAATTGTCTATATTCTATTTTTCCCTTTCATTTCTTAATTAGTGGTAGTACACAGATTCACAAAGAGATATTTTGTTGGGACTGCAAAATCATGCATTGACTTGATTTTTTTCCCCTCTGAGTCTTTCAATTGAATTCTACTCAATGCTATTCACTTCATATTGTATTTTATATTCTCATATAGGGTAGTAACAAGTAATAACCACTTTGAAGCTCTAAATATGAGATGTGAAATTTACTAATGAATAAAATTATGTCAATCATTAAAATCGATTTTAATGAATATTTCAATGATATTTTCATATTATTAATGAAATAAAAGATTTTTTTTAAAATATTTTATTTATTCATTTTCAAGCAGAGAGAGAGAGAGAGAGAGAGAGAGAGAGAGAGCGCACCAGGGCCACACCTTGTGGGTCTGGCTTATGTGGGACCTGGGGAATTGAACCCGGAGCCTTAGGCACTGGAGGAACGTGCTTAACCGCTGAACCATCTCTCCAGCCCGAAATAAAAGATTTTTATCTGAATATAAAATCCAGAACATGCTACATAAATTGACGGTGTCTCAGTGAAAGGAAGGTACATAAATATGGATCTATATGCTCAATAATGTTTAGAAAGTTGAGAATTCCTGAATAAGAAGCTTTCCTACACTCTCAGCACTCCTACCTGTAACTAAGGAAAGAATGCTTACTCCTCTGGTAAACATGTAATTATAAAGTTTTTCATTTAGATGTAGGCTTACAAATGTGCCAAAAAATTAGTCCTGATGATAAACATTTCTTCATCACCAAGTAAAACCTTAAAATTTTACAGTGTGTTTTATCCAGAAAGCAGTCACAAGATTATGACTACAAAAATTCCAAATGTGGCTAATAGGCTCTCAACTGGATTATACATGTAAAATACATCACACCATATAAAATTTAGTGAGGAAATGGGTGACAATTATTTCATTTATTTATATTGATTTTATGTTAAAAATTATTTTTTTTTGCATTTTCTAGGTTTCTTTTAGAGAATCCAGGTGATTTTTTTCTGTGTATCCAGCAATGGACTCTGCAAATAGATAAATTTACTTCTTGCCTTTTGATTTGGATACTTAAAAAGCTTAATCTCTTTTTGAAATACTTTTGTTTGGAGAGATACACAAACTTAATAAAAATATGGTATCAAACTAATTTCATTGTTATGTTTACATTTTTTTAAAGATGTGATGTAGGAAGTGTATCTTTCTATGCGTATGTTCTCATGTTTATAGGTGTTTGATGTTTCCATTACACAGTTCTGTCAATTTTATTTAATTTTAGAGGCTGCCTTATGAGGAAAGAAGTTCTATGAAAGGAAGGTGCCACAGTCAGCCACATGCCGTTGGGATGAATCTCCAATCCAGGCACAGTTTATGGGAGGAAATGATTTATTTAAGCTACAGATTCAGGGAAAGTCCCATAAAAATGAAAGAGGCTGGTCCTCTTTCACTTGTCTGAGCAGAGAGAAAAACCCATCACCAACACCACACATACAACAGCAAACAGGCAGCAGGACCAAAGAGAGAATACGTTCCCCTTTATATAGTATTAGGGTGGGGTCTTGTAATTCTATCCCAGATTTAATGGTGTCCTGAGTCTCGTGAATTTTCTTCCTGCACTGCCCACACAGGAAATGATGTTTACTTCTAGCTCCTTTGAGCTTCCTTACATCTTGCCCCCTGCTGAGAGGCTGCCTTCCTATGAACATCCTCAGAGACCTACCCAAGATTACTTGAAAGATCGAGTTGACAACAAAACTTAACCATCACAGAGGGTAATGCTAATGGAACACCTATTTTATAGAAAGATCATTCTTAAGTCTTCTATGTATGATCCATCCCCTCCACATCTGCCATTTCGCCTCCGGGGTGCTTCATTGTCTCAGGGCGGTTCCACAGACCTGGGGGTGAGGATGCAGGCTGTGTCCAGCAAGGTACAAGACACAGACATGAGCAGATGTGTGTAGTGTATCCACATGGTTTTTTATTCAATTGGGTGAGCTTTCACTTATAGGGAAAGGAAGCCAGGGGGATGAGGAATAGGCATGGGGATTGGTCAGTCAGGGTGGTGAGTTAGTAGTCTGCCTGGGATAGGTGAGTGCAGACAACCTGTGAATACCTAATTTGTATAATTGGGGGGGGGGCTGAGTGGCAGGAAATACGTGATTCTAGCCACGGTCCATGGGGATGGGTACAGGGAAATTTGTTACTTGGGTCTGACACCCATTGCCAGTCATGCTGAGATGGGAACGCTGGGTTCCTGTGGCTTGCCCATGGGGGTTGGGAGTCAGGGTTGACGATGAAGCTGGTAAAACACCTACCAGGATTACCATCAGGGTTTCCAACCTGTTCAAACATCATTAACCCTTTGTCCTCTGTGCCCTCATTTGTCAGTGCCAACAAGCAGTGCCCGACACACATCTTATGAAAAGTGTATCATCATAAATATTTCCCTGTTAAGAATGGTTAGTTAACTTGCCTTTTGTGCAAGAATTATTCAACAAAAAACCCAAAGTATAAACATTTATTTGCTGCTTGCAGTCTTTAGATTAACAAAAATAATTTCTAGTAAAAGAAGGGAAAGACTTCCTGTCATTTTTTCCATTTTTTGAATAATTTTTAGAAGCATGTATTTATTTATTTTCAAGCAGAAAGAGAAGAGAGTTAGGGAGAGAACTGGTGCTCCAAGGCTTCCAGCTGCTGCAAATGAACTCCAGATGCATGCACCACTGCATCTGGCCTTAAGTCGGTACTGGGGAATTGAACCCAGGTCGTCATTAGGCTTTGCGGGCAAGCACCTTAACCACTGAGCAATTTCTCCAGTCCAATAATTTCCATTTTCCTACAATCACCATCACCATCATAATGGCACTTGGAACTTTATGTGGGTCCTGAATGCCTCACCCACTGCAGTGATGCATAACATTGCTCTGAAGCCTGAGCATGGGAAACCTGCTAGAGGAAGTTGTCCTTCCATCCCATCCCACACCCTCAGCCTTTTCTCCTGAATTCAGAGCATGATCTCTGTAGCCTAAGTGATCCTTTTAGACCACAGGGTCTCTTAGAATTAACGCCACTTCAGAGAGAAAAGATAGACAACTGGAGTTTCCCAAGATTCACTGATGATAATTAGCATAATTTCAGCCAAATGGCTCACTTCAGTTGTTTACATGTGAAAAAAAAAAACATGAAACATATATTGATAAGCTTTGGGTATGTTTAGTCTTTTGGTATATTTAGGCAATTAGTAATCTACTGAATAACAATAGTAATTAAATAGACTTCAAGATGGACTGAAATGTGGCTGAACAATTTCAAGTCCTATAGTAAAGAGCTACTCACACTCAAGAAAAATGTCAATCGACATTTCCTCCTCAATTGAGAGGAGGAAATAAGAATAGCCCTACCCAGGGATTTGTGAAAATTCCTGGCCATGCTGAAAATCAGATGGCAAGAAAGAAAAAGGAAGAAAGAACTCAAGAAAATATAAATGACAAGTAAAAAGAATCACTCTTCCTTCCTTCTTTCCTTGATGAATTTGTGCAGAACCCTTTTCCCTGCATCACAGGGATACCTCTCCTTGTCCTGCGACACTGAGTTCTCTTTCCTTGAACCACCATGACATCTGAATGGAATAAATATGCCTGTCCATGGGGATTTGGGCTATATCCATGAGCATGATCAATATGTGATACTTCATTAATTTAAAGGCATCAGAATGAGAATGAAGGAAGATAAACTTTCTTATGCCCCATCTGCCTCAGTCATGAAATCAAAAACAGTCCATGTGATGAGACAGGAGCCTTCTTGCACAACACAGTTCTTGGAAAGGATGTACTAAAGCCCAATACAAAAATGCCAACAATGCAATGCTTCCCAAATGCAAACCCGACAGCTAGAATCAAATCGTGAAGCTATTTATGTTATTTTGTTACATGCTCAAGGCATGAGTTCCATTTCCCCACTTTCAGATTGTAATTTTGCCCATGAAGTTTTTCATTTAAAATTTTCAGCTGACAGGCAAGTGATAGTCTTCAAACTTGGAATTAGTTCAGTAATAGGAATCTTGGCTCCAGGCTCTATCTGCATTTCCTAGGCTAAGCAGTGTCAACCAACGTTCTGCCAGGGGGGATTTGTAGAGGTGGGAGCAGATTCCAGATTAAGAACTCTCACCAGGTGCTTCCTCTCCCCACCCACCTCCAGCCAGCACTGGTGCTTATCGAAACAGACTTGCTCCCCTGTAATGTGCTGGCTGAAAAAAATGCAGATAAGCATGAGAACTGACAACCAGGGATGAAATCACCTAGGTGACTTTGTTGTAGTAAAAATTCAGTGTTCAAACCAAACTGGTAATCTTAAATAGCTTAACCACATTTATTTACAGAATTAAATTTATTAGTTACTATAGCCCTCGGTGGGTTCTAAAATTGTTTTCCTAATTTTTGCCAATTGCTTCAGATGCAGTGTTTCTTTTTCAACGTATGTATGTATGTATGTATGTATGTATGTGACTATTACATATTTAACTTTTCTTTTAAAAGATTGGAAATTAAGGGAAGATAAAATTAGTACTCATTTGGGATGTTTTTCTCCACAAAATAATGCATCTACAGCTAATATAGTTAAGAAATAGGAATTTCATTTCAAAAGAGTAGATTAAGCAAAAACCCAAGGCAAGTATAAATCTATAATTTAGAGAAAACTGGGTTACAGCTTTAAAAGTACGGATCAAACCAAATAAATGCAATAATTTAGAAGGCATCCCGTCTGTTCTCTCTCAATTATCTTAATTAATGTTATGAAGGTACTGCCTCTACACAGAAGGTAGTGCTGAAAAAAAATCCATTCTGCTTAAGGATTTAAAAATCATTGTCAAATTTTAGCATTCCTGGGATGCAACTAAACTTCTCAGAGAACCTATAAATATTTTTCAGATGAGTTTGAATATATGAAGTGACTCTGAGCTAATGAAAATTGAATGGGGGCTGGAGTTTTTCCCCAAAGCCTAATGTTTAGAATTTTAATCTACCATATTCAGTCAGCCCTAATTAGAGGACTTCAGCACTATGCAGACATCTATCACCACGATATGACTCAGGGGAGGCAGGTGTGTAATTAATCACCATGCATACCTGCCTTTCTCTCTTTTCCCTGGTGGAGATTACAGCGAGAGAGATGAGTAGAGTCACATTTTGTGTAAACAACCCTGTATCCGATCAGTTTAATTATTTTACTTTCCAAAAAGAGCCTTGTTTTTAAAAGTGGCTGTGTGTTCATTATTTTGAATATATTCACTCATGGGCAGTCTTAGGTATTCACTAGAAACAAAATGAGAGAGAGAAAATTAAGGATAGCTTAATTAAGACTATGCTGCTTTGCCCCAAAGGACACAGTTCCATCATGTGAATCCCTCGTGCCTAGCCATGAAACACCTGGCTATTCTTTAGAGATTTCCATCCAAAGCACTGAGAGAGTCTGACCTTTCTTAAACTCATGAGATAATGACAAGGCTGGCAAACATGTGTTGTATCATAATTGCTTTGACAGATCTATGCCATAAGATTGGACTTTAAATACTAGGAGAAATGTCAAAGCTAAAAGAATGAAAATAGCTTATTTATGGAAACAATGGAATTGGAATTGTGTAGCCCTATGGTGCAAGACACAGATACAGAGCAAAAGGAGACATTGAACTTTGTTGAAGTATGTTTTCTGTTGTACCATCTATAGTTTTAGATTCCTCTGGCACTTCCTTCAGAGCAAATACTGACATTTTTATTCTGCAGAATAGTATCAGGACAAGAGGCAGGTCTGTCTTTTAATATGAAAAGGCAAATACTAATATAATAAGCCTATCACTGCAGTTTTTTTAGAGGAAATTGTAATGTTCCAAGTTACTACAAAAGCAGGGTGTCCTGGGCTGGAGAGATGGCTCAGAGGTTAAGGTGCTGCCCTGCAAAGCCTATCTTCCCAGGTTTGACTCCATAGTACCCACATAAACCCAAATGCACAAAGGGGTACACACATCTGAAGTTTGTTTGCAGCAGCTGGAGGCACATTCTCTCTTTCTCTTCCCTCTCTCTTTCTCTCTCTTTCCTTGCAAACAAATAAATAAAAATTTAAAAAGTACTGTGTCTCATTAAAAATTTCTAATTCAAGCATTTTTTTTCTCTTCAAATGAGTCACAGTAGGAGGAAACAACAGAGGTCACTGGGCCTATCTTAAAATCCATGTGAAATTTCACAGTAGGTAATGAAAATAGTCAAACTGAAGCAATTAATAGCCTTGAAGGAACATTTTCTTTTGTGGCAACTATTCTTCATAGATAAAGCCAATTCACCTTAAAGACATGATGTCTGTTCAAACCCAGTAACCTCAGAACATTTCCAGAGCTTCTGGTAACTGTGAGAAGCAGCTGGTCCTCAAGTCAGCTTATACCTGAGAACGAAGACAAAAGGACCATCAACTAAACCATTCCAACCTGACCTTGGCCAGAGGAAATACCAACCAGAACTGTAAGGTTGGGAGTGATGGGAGCAGAAGCAAAGCAGTGATAACATGAATTGAGCACTGGAATTCCTACATACCTCAAAGAGGAAAGGAGATTACAATGCACCCTCCTCACACAGAAGAAGGGAAGCACATGCTCTTAATTGGATAGAGAGACCAGACCATGAAGAGCAGAAATATGCTGTTTTTCTTTCTCTAAAGCTAGGTTAATTCCTAGACTCCTTAATCATAAGGATGAATATGGATGTTATCTAGACTCTTGACATTTTGGTTTGGAAAACTTAGGATCCAAGGGAAAGTCTGAGGAGGAAAGCAGAGTTCAACTCATGCCATCTTAGCAAACTTTATTTAACTCTCAGCTTTGACACTTCTCATCCAAGAATATTATGACCAATCCAATTCTGATTCAGAGAGGAAAAGGTCTGGAAGATTATGCCCATATTTATAGATTCTAAATGTATTATTCTTTTTTCTATCATCTCCTTTCACTTTGGTGCTTTAGACTCTCATTACATAGTGGATCAAAGTAAAATATTGGTAATCCACTACTTTACTTGAAGAGTCTTCATCTTCTTTTAGTTTGGTAATAATATTCCTGAAACTGCTGCAGGGTCCTGATTCTTTTCTTACAACATGACCTGTCAAAGACTTCATATATATGAACATTTCCTCTAATAACTAACTATTGATTAAAGATCCATACTGAAGCAGTTCTTAACCTAATCAAAGAAGGAACACACAGTATAAACCACTAGTCAAATGGTAAAAATGTGTTATATATATTTACTTTACATGAATCATCTTTAAAAAATTTTTCCAAAAAAGCCAGTCTTTATGAGATGAAAATTTTAACTCCAGATGAAAATTTCATTTTGATTGACAGCAAAGTCATTTGAAGACAGAGCCACCATTATAAATATGACATGTGAGTACCACTGTGACAGTTAACTCTTTCATGTAAGTTCCATAGAACCCCTCCCCTTGAGTGGAAGGTTTTTCTAGCTAGAGTTCAAACCTAGGTGCTAACACTTCAGGTATGGGTCAACCAGCTGTCTGGTCGAGGTCTTAAAAGTCACTAAAACAAAGTCCAGCACTCTTTACTCCATATGGCTTCCTAGAAGAAGGACTTCTAAATTTCCAGGTCTTAGGAAGGTAAGGACTTCCCTCATCCTAGCCATAGGTGAGGGGAGGGGAGGGCTCAAGATTTTTCCCACATGAACCTTTATCCTCATGATGGGAGCCCTCCGTTATCTTTCCTTCTGCTTGTTTAGCTGAACAGCATAGACTTTGGCTAAAATCTCTCCCACATGTTCTCTCCCCACTGGTGACTGGAGATCTCTGTAACTCCCCGTTTTATTTTAAATAAGTTTCCCACTATACCTTATCCTCAGGTGGTCTATAATTTTAAATTTTTCACATCATAGACAAGAATTCGGGTACTCCTTAAGTTCTGAGGTGCAATAGAATTTGCTAGGTACTAAATTCTAATCCCCAGCTCCCCATTACAGCACAAACCTATTCAACTAGTTCACTTCATAGCTAGTTGTAGTTCCTTTCTTTCCCACATGTGGAAATGGGCACGAGTCAGATTTTGTTCATGCCATGCCTTTAAATGAGGATGTACCTCATCAAGATATGCTACTAGGTGATATCACCTCAATGCGTCTGTAGTTCTAGTACATGTTTTTTTTTTTTTTAAAAACGTCTATCTTATGATAGTTGCAATAGAATATTTTTTCTGTATCAAGAGTAAGAAAAGACTGAATATTAAATCATTTTATAGAATAGTGAATAAGACTCTGGATTTTTGGCCAGCAGCAAGGGGAAAGGAAATTTTATAAACCATTGAAAGTAAGACCTCTGCTAGCAAGTTGTGATGTAAGTTTTTGTGAGTGTCTAGGGGTATGCTGTCTACATATTGTATGCATATGTATGCATACATCCCATGTGTATTCATATGGAGGCCAGAGGAGAACAGCCAGTGTCTTTTTCTATTGCTCCTCTGCTCTATGTTTTTGAAATGGGTCTTTTGTTGAACCTACAGCCACCATGTTTTGGTCACATTGGTTGAACAGGAGGCCCAAGCAATCTTCCTGTCTCTACCAATCCTTCACATTGGCAGTTATAGGCACATGCAAACATATTTGGCATTTTATGTGTATGCTGTGGATCACATTTGTGACCTCATTCTTACACAGCAAATACTATTTATTACCAGCTGAACTATTTCTCCAGCCCATTATCTAATAATCTCAAGAAAAAGTAATTCCAAGTGACATATAACAATTATATAGGTGAGGTGATGTCTTCATACATGTATACATTGTGTAATATTTAAGTCATGATAAACATATCTATCTCCTCAAATAACATTTCTTCATGGTGAAAGTTTGAACAAGGTTTTTATAGCTTCATGGAATATATGATTGTGTCAGTCAACTTTCTATACCTAAGAAATACAAGAGGCTATCAGTTTATAAAGATATATAAGCATTTTTTGTTTCACTAGAGGTTTCAACCCATGAATGGCTGGCCATAGGCTTTGGGTTTATGGTGGCACATTGTGATGAACATGACCAGTCATCACATAGTCTTGAAACCAAATAGAGAAAGAAGAATCTGTCCATTATCTCCTCCAAAGGCACACCCAGAAGCACCTGAAGATCTCTTGTTAGGCACACCTCTTCAAGAACTCACAACCTCCTCATAGGGTCAGATTGGAGAATAAACCTTTATCACATGGACCTCTATTGGACATTCCAATACAAACTACACAAACACTACGTTGTTATTATCTAAAGTCAAGCTACTGTGCCAAATCTCACCAGAACTTCTTGCTCCTAGGAATCCACTCATCAAGCTTTCTTCATCCTCTTCTTCACTTCTGTTATCCTCTGCAAACACCATTCTGCTAAATCAACCTTCTTAGACTTCATATATGAGTAAGAGAAGATGGTATTTGCTTATCATGTCTGACTTATTCACTTAGTATTATGATCTCTAGGTCCATCCATGTTGTTGCACATGACAGAATGCCATCCTTTAAATTATTAATGAGTATTTCATTCATCAGTTGATGTCTGTATCAGTCACATCACTTTCTTGGCTATTGAGAAACATGCTTCAAAGAGCATCGAAGTTCATATGTCTCTTTAGCATCCTTATATCATTTTCTTTAGCTACATATCTATCAATGGATGACAAGATTATAGGGTTGTTCCACTTTTAGATTTTGGATGAGCATGCATTCTGTTTCCATTAATGGTTGTAACAATTTATTATCTTACCAACAGTGTGCATAAGTTCTGGTTTAGTGACCTTAACTTCAATGCTATTTCTCACTAGAATCTGGAAACTATTAGAAAGAAGACCTAATTTCAACAAGGTTGGTTTCATAAAAAAATTAAACAAGGGAATAGGGATCATGAGAAAAAGTTTTCTCATAATGGAAAAACATATAAAAATTAATTCATAAATAAAGCACCAAACTATTATGTTGCCACAAGTTTTTCCTTCAAAGTAACAGAAAGGTAGAATCAATCATTGTTTCAAGAAAATAATTTGCATATGGCTATTAAGTAAAGCAGCAAGAAAAAAAAAGGAAAGAAAAATAGCCAGGATGATGCAAACTGTGCTAAGGTAGCAGTCTATGAAGTAAGGCAAAGCAAAGACAATGCCTGATTGCCTTCCCCTTAAAGACAAAATATTGAAAAACAGAATGAAGTATCCTGGTTTAAAGCATTTTTTTCTTTGTGGAGTGTTTGCATTTTAGGTCACCCTTTCTTCTCACAGTGCTGACTCATCAGCTTGAAGAAAAGATTAAGTTTGGTGCCAGGTATAGAGGCATGCTCTTGAGGGAGCTCAGTAAACATTAATCAGGGAAGCTGATGAGAATTTACAGAACTAGAAAAAAGCATCCACACATTTATGTTACCTAGTATTATAGTAGCTAGCACTTAAAATACAGGGTAAAGTATTTATTAAAATCCATTCTTTTATTTCGTACCTGAGCAACCTTATTTCTAGTACAAGTCAAAATTGATTATTTTCACAACTGGATAATCTATATCTCTTAGATTTCCAAACACATTACATTCTAAAGTTTACTTTTACATGATAAAAGTACCAATAATTTTCTATCCAATTTGTTAAATAAGTTTAACAAGATTATGGGCAATGAAATGGGTGCTGGTAACTGGTAGTACAAATTTGTCATTATTCGATCAGAAACTTGCATTGCAGTCACACATTTTGCTAAATTAAGTAGCGGTGTCCAACCTTTTGGCTTCTCTGGACCACACTAGATAAAGAATTGTCTTTGGACACACTTTATGAATATTTTTCACATTTCATATGATCCAAGAAATAAAACAGCAATGAACATGCTTCTATGGAATACTGCTGTCATCACTGTTGCTTAGCTGGTGACAGTGTGTACATTATGGTAGGTAGGAAGATTGTCAGATGTGGGAGAGACCCACGTCCCACAAGGAGACAAAGGAAAGACAAATATTACCTAGACATATTGCATTTAGTCACTGCATTTAGTCTCTAACCTGCATGTCATTCCTCCAAGTTTTTTTTTCTTAACAAACTGAAGATGTTTGGCTTGAGGTTATGTTATTATTCTACCTAGTAAGCTATGCAACCAGTATGTAAAGATAGGTTTAACTGACTTCTGATTTTATAGTTTGGGAGAATGTCACTGTCGTTACATGTCACTTCAACAATGTCACCATCATTACTCACTTTGTCTAATCATTAAAAGAACCCATTACCACTATCAACCAATGACCACCTATATCCCATAATATAACCATTGTAAGTCTTTCTGTTTACCATATTTTTTGATGGGAGGAAAGTTGTTTATCTTGGCTTACATCATGGCAAATCCCAAAGATGGCAGGGAAATAATGGTAGAGCAGAGCCTGACCATCACCTCTTGCCACAGCAGAAGGAGAGGAGGCCAGACTCCAGCCAAACGGGAGCTGGTGTAACACTCCTAAGCCTGCCTCATCAGCTCAACTCCTCTGGCATTTTAATCAAACATATCATCTTTTTTCATTTTATTTCACTATTTGCTATCAAATTCCTTTTTGCTTTCTATTTATAGTTAAAAGCAATTAGGACAAGGAATGTGGCTAATCTGAAGAAAACTAGAGCTTTCTTACCTAGAAAGGTTGATCACACATAGTAAGTGTCCAATAGCTATTTGTTAGGCTGAAAAAGAAGTCAATGGCTGTATCATGTACTGTAATCATCAGGAGGGAAAATATGAATGATTGCTAGAAGGTAAAAGTTCATTGTGTTTTTTAGAAAAACTGCACTTGTATAAATATGAGATGTTTAATAAAGATGTTTATTCTAAAATAAAGACAAATGAATGCTAACTATGGGAGGAGGAATGAAAATTGAACTAAAACATGCTTCAAACAAAAGATTATTTCTTACTTCTTAAATTCTAATAATTAAAATTCATTTTTATACTATTTATGGAGACCTTTTAGTATTTTGTGAAAGAGTAACTATAACTAGGGCCACATTCTAGATATTTAATCTATGTTTGATTGAATAGGTGCATAGTACATGCAGTATACATGAGTCAAATTAGGTTAGTGAACTGTTATGTGTTCATGTAGGTAGAAGTAAAACTATCAAAACCTTTATTTATAAAGGGACAGTATCAAATGATACTGTCCCATTATAAATTCAATATTATTTGATCCTTTTGTAGGCGTACATTTCTGGGTATCTTAAACCTAAAGATTTTATGATATTTTACTTCTATTTTGAAAACTATTTGATTTGTTAAAGCAGTGCTCCAGAGGAAACATTTCACCAAAATGTGAGTAAAAACCATTGCAGGTATTCTCCATAATGGAAAAGGATCAATTCAGAGTTAAAAACATATTGGAACAATTTGACTGTTATGATAAAAGGGGTGATCCTAATTCAATTAAAGAGTTATTATTGGAGTTGAGTCTGATGATATAGACCTGTAACCCTGCTACTACTGAAGCTGAGGGAGTCAGATGGTAAACTGAAAATTTGTTTGGTCTACAAAATGGGTTAACCTTGGGCAATTTATTGAACCTGTAATAAGTGAAAAGAGTGCTAGGGATATACCTCAGTATTGGAGCACTTGCCTAGCATGTGTGAGACCCTAGGTTCAATTTCCAGTAACATACATACAGAGAGAGAATAGGGAGAGAGGGAGGGAGGGAGAGAGAGAGAGAGAGAGAGAGAGAGAGAGAGAGAGAGAGAGAGAGAGCTTTGTTGATTTTGGAATGTGGAGCTCTCATATTTTTGTACATCTTGCTATGGGAACACTAACAACTCTTTGCTCCACACTTTTATAGAATATCTACATAGCAAGCAAGGAACCTGGAAGACACAGAGAGAGTGTTGCTCAGAGTGATGGGCACATTTCCAGTCGTGAGTTGTCGGCTTGCCTCTGCTCAGGTTCCTCCCTGATAACAAAGCACAGTTGGTACATACCATCTCACTTTCTCATTGGGATTTGGAAATTCATGAAAACATAATGTTTAGGTTATTACTATTGCTTTGAGCAATCAACTGTCTTATCTAGGAGTCTTGTGGTGTCTACCAATTTCTTTTACATGACAATAGACTAAAGTAAGTTAACATTTCAGATAGTTCTGGATAGTCCTCAGCATTTATTTATTTATTTATTTATTTATTTATTTATTTATTTATTTATTTATTTATGGCTATTCAGTGCCTTTTGTTTCCTACATAGCATTACCTACCTATCTTCAGTTCACTATTATCACAGCATAAGATTCTCATATTGTTTAGAGCACATGGTACTAATATGAAATTCCATGGTACTACACAACAATGTAGCACTCTCTCTTATTGTTATCTATGTGGACATCCACCTTGAAACACTAATGCGACAACACAGGTTCCTGTCCTTTAGGAATTCATAGAAGCCTAGTCTTATTGGTCCATGAAGATTTATATTCTTTTATGTACAACTGGTGCCTGGATGGACTTCATGACTTTTCCTTCAAGTCTGATTATCTTCATGATCATTAGGCGATGCTCTAGTCTGACACTGAAAGTTCATGAAGCCAGTCAACTTTGCCGCAGTTTAGATTTCTTTTTCATAATGAAAATACCATTTCTATCTGTGAAAAATCTAAACATATATAGATTTGTATTATCATATTATTCTGGACATAGAAGTTGTTTAATCTTGTTTAAAACAATAATAAAACATTTTAATATGAAGCTCATATACTTCACAATAATGAAATTGAAATTTTAAAATATCCTTCAAGAACTACAAAAACAGATGATATACTAAATGAAGTACCTTAATACCAAAATTGTAATTTTTAGAGCCTATGTAAACAAAAATATAGCATCAAAATAGGCAGAATGGGAAGTTCTGTAACCAGAGTTCAATATTTTTCAACCTGTTGTATTTTTCCTTTGGGATCAGGTCTGAAACTGCACATTTCCTACTTATAGGTCCTTTTCATTTTGTCTTTAGCCACCCAAACTGGCTAGTTTCTGCATATACATCAGATATAAGGTGCACATGCATTCCAAGAAAAACAGAAATAAAACTATGAGTTGTCTTCACAGGGATACTTTACATTTCCTTTGCACCTTTGTTTACATGATTTAAAATGCTTGCCTTTTCTTCTAAACATTATTGTAAAAATTAAGTCAAGTGTTGCTTTCAGCCTTTATAAAGGCTGTTCATGTTTATTTATGCATTATCACAATACATTTCTAACAATTGCTATCTTAAGATTATTGCAAAAATTGTTTTCTTTTTACCATTTAAAATTGCTTTATTTGTACTTGAGTAATTCTCAATTCTGTTAATCTTAGTGGGTAACCAAGAGTGTAATAAAAATATAGTACAAAGAAAATAAGTTGAATATTGGTGTATGAGAAAACAGTATTACTAATGAAAATTTATGAGATAAGTTTGTTTTGAGGCCAAGCAATGAATAGATATTAAGAAAAATTAAAGTTGCATGTTTTGACATACACAGTGACTTGAATAGAAATATTTGAATTAGTTCAATTAGCTGAAAAGAAAAACTATATTTCAACAACTCATCAAACTTAAGGAGTTTTAAAAAATAAAACTTGCTATAAGTCTATACATCAAAAATATTTCTATCCTAGAATACAGTAGCTTCACAGGAGTGCACATTGGAAAAACTGAATTTGCCACTCAGGAATTTCAAAACACATGACTATCCTGAAAGTTTGCCAGAAAATTCACATACAATAAATTTAACCATATGTGGGAGAAAATGATTGACTCGAACAACTAACTGTAAGATGACTCAGAACTAGCGCCCTTTTAATTCTAAAAGAGTAAGTTAGAGAATCCAGGTTTGATTTAAATGAATCCAAATTGGTCGATCCCATGTCATGACAAATTTGGAGTGATGTTTATCATTTGTAACAATCCAAATGTTAACAATACAAATATTTACCAAATTCCTTTACTGTGTATCAAGCCCATGAATAACATGATTAAAACAAGCAAGATCCTTGACTTCTTAGTGCTTGTGTTTCAACAGACACTAAATAATCATTTGAACTGCTTTAAAGTACAGTTTTCCCAAATACTATGAATAAACATGGTATAAAAGTGACATAACTTAGCCTTATCCATGAAGGAAAGAGTCCTGAGCCCCTGCTCTAAACACACTGGTAGAATATAAAAATCAAGCATAGCAATGTCTTTAAACCTTGGAGAAGGAGCTTTATACTGGTAGAATTCAATATTCAAGTTACTTCTTTGAATTACATTGAGAGATTATTATGGCCAGTTTCTTAAAGACCTTGACAACTCCTCCCTCTCTTGCTGAGGTAACTTGCTTCAGGAAGGAAGAACAGTCATTTCATATTGTATTTTGTTTCATAAAATCTTGATCAGATTTTCATTAGACTATAAATTACTGGCCTTCAGCGAGAAGCAAGGGACATCTTGTATTATTATCATAAGTAGGCCTATTAGTATTTTGATGCTTGGTTCTGTATAAGCTAGTTGATACATGTGCAATCCAGTTATATGAATACTTTTACAATATGTATAGGGGCTCTTAATAAATTTTTTGACCAAAGTCTACTCGTTGAGATAAGTGCTGTTGTGAAGCATGAAGGAAATGGCCACAATACCTCTTTAGTTTATGCTTTAAGTAAATCAGTGTTAAAATAATTCATTTAAGATTGTGTGAAATAAAATATAACTTTTGTACTCCATTTCCTCTTTAGCCCCTTGTTAACTCTCTTTAACATCTTTAGTCCAATAAATTTTGTAACATAGTGACAGTTATATTCAAGTAGCTGAAAGCACATGTCCTCAGACCAACATGAATAGAAGTTTATAGGTATGAGATTAGCCATTTATATAAATAATTAAACCATGGGTAAATTTCTCCACTTCTCATAGCACAAATATAGAACATTGCTTAAATACTCATGGCTATTGGTATCCATATGTTGTAGTGATAGACATGTTTGAAATGGTACTATTTCTTTTTTATATTACTATTTTTTAATTAATAGCTTTATTAAGAGAGTAATTATATATATGCATGAGCAACTTTTGTGAAGGTATTCCCGTTTCCCTCCTCTCTGTGCCCTACCCACTGGGGTCCCTCCTCTGCACATAGTGGATCTGCCCAAAGGATAGGGGGTTATGAATTGCACCGGAGGTAGCCAGTTTTTCTTTTTTTCTTCCCCCTTTGTGTGTTGTTGCTGAGGGGGCTGATGTCTCTGGATATTCTCCCCCACCATGGCTCTTACAATCTTTCCACACCCTCTTCTGCTCAGTTCCCTGAGTCATGGTGGGTGAGTTTTAAGTCTGCTTTATTGTTGAGATCTTAAGTATCTCTGGACCTTTGCCCTGGGTTGTGTTGGGTATCCTTGGTGTCTGTCTCCATTGACATTTCATGGATTATCAGACTTGCTGTGGTGAATGGGCTCCTGTATGTCTCACCACTTTCTCATAGATTTCATTCGGGCCCTGTGTGAAGGCTAGGGGTGGTTTATCTCCTGTCAGGATGTCAGCAAACTCGCATTCTGGCTCTGGTGGCTTCTGTGCTCCATATGTGGTTTCAAAAGAGGACTGGAGATGAAGATAGGTAAGAACGTGCAAACACTAAGCTTCAGGAAAATTATGGTCTGGCACCAACGGAAAAAAAAACGAAAAAGTTGAAATGCCGTTAAAATGTTACATGTGAAGAATGGATTTTGCATAAGTCATTTTTAACAAGTTTGGAGATACTGGCATGTATTTCGTCTAATGAAACTTTTGGGGTTGCTAACAATATATACTCTGTCAGAGGTTCTGTATTTTGCCTTTTCCTAATAATACTGTATTATGTTAGTAATTAGCTTGTGCCTTTAATTGCTGAATACAGATCCTTAAATAAAGGGTGTTTGCTTGAAAATTGACTAAAGGTAAATGGAAGTAATTTCCTTCTTCAAGGCCCATGTTGCAGTACTATTTATATTTTCTTGATTTTTCTTTAGATTATTTGAAAAACTACTACAGAAAAAAAATGAACTCAAAATTTACAACACGATTTATTTACCAATCATCAAGCAGACACATTTTATTGACTAATTGGTTGCTCTATAATTAGTATGAATATAAATGTACTATAAATAATTGGGGATGTTACATATAAATCTAAACTTGTCAGGCTTAACTTGTTAGCAACTCTTATTTTTTTGTATTTTCATGAGTCATGAAAGATACGCAGCATTGCTACCATGTCATTTCTATGTATTCATATTCCCTGCAGATATCGGAATAGAAATTCTAAAAAAGAATTAAATGCCAGATTGTCTAGAAGCATAAACACAAGGAGTGTAATTTTACCTTTGGCTATATTAATGCAAATCTGGTTGTACTCATGAATATATTAATTTTATTCTTCTGGATCTGAGATTGTCCATATCAGAAACAGAATTTCAGCTCGTTTATCCTGTGAATATAGCACATTGCATATGTACCAGTGGGCACATCTTTTAATCTTTTTTCTTTTATATGGTTATTACAAAATGTAACTGGCAGCTGATTCTCCTATAGTTGGTGAGCTCCCTCCAGCTCTCAAATGGTCAGGCCATGAAGCCACTATAATTCTAATATTACCAGAGCAGGCTTCTTCTTCAGTGATATTAAATTAGACAAATTGACAGAATTGATCAGTGAACTCAGTGAACCACTTGTCAATTCTACGAAGTGATACTTGCTCACAGGAAATTGATAGGTTGGTTGTCAATCCTGTTTTAAAAACAAAACAAACAGAAAAAAAGGGAAAAAAGCTCAGGTTTTTGACTATATTTTACCCTAGGCCCTATTTCCCATAAATATATGTTTGTATTTTGTATTAGTCAGCCACTTGCCACTGGGATGAACCTCCAAACCAGGCACAGTTATGGGAGGCAGGGATTTATTGAAGCTACAGATCCAAGGGAATTTCCATAATTTTGAAAGAGACTGGCCCACTTGCAGAAACCCATCACCAGCACCACACCACAACAGCAAATAGGCGGGAAGGGGGGGGGAGTTGGGGAAGTGAAGGAAGAGAGACTTCCTTCCTATCCATAGTTCTTATATCCTGCCCCTATTGAGAGGACCTCACACTCTGGAGGAAGGGCTCACTCTGGAGGAGGAACCTTTGCCTTTAGCTAATCCTTTTTGTAAGCAACCCCAGAGACCCACCACCAAGATTTCTAAGCAGGTCAATTTGACAACAATTCTTAACCATCACAGATGTATCTGTGTGCAGAAGAAAAGAGTTTGTGCTTTTCAAATATCATGCATCTACTGCATTATTGGTGCTTACTCTTACCCTCTTAACAGAAAGAAACCTCAGAAAACAATGACACCATTAAGTCCCAGAAATGTAACATCTGGGATTCTTTCTAGAATGGAGGTTCACCATGAGTAACTAAAACTGCTGGCATCAATTCTCTAGTTCATATTTCTGTTGCTGATGTACATTCTATGTGCATGTTTTCTTATGGCTGATCTTATTTATCTTCATGGACCCCTTAGAATAATGGCAGATGAGCCTACTGGAACAATGTGATGTCTTGTATGCATATACCCAACAACATATCAATGACAATGGCACCTAACTTTCCTGGCAGTTGAAAGGGTGTACAAATCAAAATCAAAGTACAAGGTCCCAATACCTTAAGCTAGCTAACAATATCCCATTAGTTGAATGGGTCAGGAATACTGCAAGTATTGCACATGATCATTTTATTTAATCATTTTCATAACTATTGGATATGTACTGCAACTACCTATCATTTGCTGAGGAGAAAAGCCAGTCTGGGAAAGGTTAAGTTATTACTTTTAACTGCATAGCTTGTATTCCTAAACAACATGCTGTAACAATGTAGGACTTTCCTTAATGTGAGATTTTCTTGAATTGCTGGGCCATATTTATACAATTAATATGTAAAATTCAAACTGTTTATTTTCTCTTTTTATTACCAATTCTATGTAAGAATTAATGGCCAGGTATGGTGGTGCACGACTTTTATCCCAGCACACAGAAGGGAGAGGTATGAGGATTTCCAGGCCACACTGAGACTACAGTGAATTCCAGGTCAGCCTGGGCTAGAGCTAGACACTACCTTGAATAAACACATCACATCATGATGTTGTTACCAATGGATCTCTGCTGGTAACACTAAATTAGACCTTCATACTACTATAGCAAAAAGAAAAAGGATATTATGGAAAGATAATGAAAGAAACAAACCTTTCTAAGGTTTATCACATGATAATAGTGTCTTTAAAGAATCAGAGCTGAGTCTTGGGAGGAAGCTTCATGGATAAAGCACTTGCTCAACAAGCATGAGGACCTGAGTTTGGATTTCAGAATCTATATAATGCCAGATGCTTAAGGGAGCAGCTGCAATCATACCACGACTAGAGAAGGGAGTTGGAGAGAGAAGAATCCCCTGCAGAATCTCATAGGTCACTTAGCCAAGCAAACACAGCAGCAAAGAGGAAACTCTGTATCAAATGAGGTGAAGGTAAAGAGTCAGAAACAAAAGTTGTCCTCTGAACTCCAAATGTATGTAGTCCTATGGTGTGCCAGCACCTTCACTCACACAGGTGAGGATCACACACACACACACACACACACACACACACACACACACAAACATACACACACAGAGCTAATAGGTTATTCCATTTCTTTACATAAAGCCCTCTTGTTCTTTTCAGACATAAATTAGTGCAATCATATTAAATATCATGCTCTGTGTGTGGAGTTGGGTAATGATCTCCATCAAATAATGAGTGCAGAGGGTATACTTCACTCCAAGTGCCTTCTGTTCCAGCTGTTTCTACTTATCTTAATTTTCCTAATTGGGTTACAATTAGGCTGTGAATGAGACATTAACATGGGAATTGGAGCTTTTCAAAAAAAGGGTTTACTTCTTTTATTGTTTTGTGGTTCTTAACTTTCAGAGGCCTGCTCCTTGATACATAATAATTAAAATATTACACAGTGTTTAAGATAAGCTTATTGTATATAATGAATTAGCTATTTATGATTGCCTTGAACCTAACAATTTGGATGCAAGAAAAGCAGTATTTGAGAGAAATTCTATTTATTTCAGACATAATGGAATGTTCTTTTTTTAAACTGTTACAATGCATTGCATTTGTTTCTGGTCTCATTTTCAGCCCTGATTTTACTTACTAATGTGAAAGCTATCAGCTGACCAACAATGAAAGTGGACTGGTAAAAGGGAAGCCTTTGTTCTGGTTATTTAACAGTCCTTGCTAAGAACTTGCTGTTCCAAGGTTGATCCTGAGAGGAAGCATCAGCAGCACCTGAGAGCTTGGTGGAAAAGCTGAGGCCCTACTTTAGAGATGCATTTCAACAGGATATCCAAGTAATGGTTATGCACTGTATAGGTTGAAGAGCCCTCAAAGAGTCTAATTATCACAAAAAAGCAAAGCTAAATTAAAATTATTTCATTATGTATTGTGATTATTAAGAAAATATAACCTGACCCTAAGGTAGTGGCAATTACATACACATTTTAATCACATAACCACTTTAATTTTTTTAAAGGTTAAAAGATCTTGGCACACAAACTTTAAAAATAACAAGGAGCCAAATTCAAAGTTGAGAAAAGGTATTGTGCTGAGCTCTAGGCTATTCTCAAAAGAAGATAGACAACCTTTCTCCCCCCTCATTTTCTTTCTAAAGCTCTGTAGCTTGTAGTGCAGCCAAGGTTAGCCTGGAACTCACTTATTCACTAAATAGCCCAGTCTGACCCTGAACTAGCAGTGACCCTCCTCTCTCCGCCTCCCAAGAACCAGGATTCCAGACATGAACTACTAAGGTGACAACCAAATTTTCTTATCCTCAATAGTTGATCAGTGCAGCAAATTTAAGAACTGAAATGGAAACTGTTTCGAATCCATACATATTTTACCCCATCTTGTTTGATAATTATTCTAACGACTATAGACATTTTAGTTTCTACTTAACTTTAAACATGTAACTGTTTTTACCTGCCTGAAAAGTGTAAGCACACTCTGTTCTAGAGGAGCAGCTTCCAATCACCCATCTTCAAGCTCAGGTAGAGGGTTTGCAATTGACTCACCATCTCAAGATGTGTTAGCTGGATGCTTGCAGTGCATTCTATGAGAAGCAGGCCAGGTATATTTTTTTTATCTTTTTGACATAATTTATTTGAAAGATGAAATGTAAGGCATTTCTGAGCATACAGCAGAACTCTAAAAGATTGGTGAAATTGTAATTCTCATTAAATTATCTTAAATTGGCTATAATCATTATGTTACAGAAATATATTTAGATCATACATTATATTGGTGAGCATTTAAAACTATAGGATATAAATTTAAAATTTGTATTAAATCACCACAAATTCATGTTCCTAATATGTTACAGGTAATCAATCCAACCCAAAATACTTGGAGTCAATGTCCAGTGAGCCATTGTATCTATGTTATGATTCTCACATCTTATCTATTATTTCTTTTGCACCATGCAATGCAGATCACACACAATAAGGCTTTGCAAAGTGAAAATATTCAAATTACTTAATTGAAATTTTGCTCCAAAGAACATTTTTAAAGTATGTTTTAAGTAAGGCATTGAAATTTTTATATAAGGAGTCATATAAAGTTATACATTTAACTTGTTTATTGTTAATAATTAGATCAATTGTATGAACAAGTCTTGTTCCCCGATTTCCCTCCTCCCTATCCTCAACCCACTGGGGGCTCTCCTCAGTGAGATTGCTGGACCAGACCATGGGGTAGGGGGCTATGATTGTATAAGAAGTAGCCAGTTTTTTCTTTGTGAGTTGTTATTGAGGGGGGCAATATTTCTGGATATTCTCCCCCACCAAGGCTCTTAAAATCTTTCCACCCCTTCTTCCGCTAAGATGTAGGGCATGTTTTGAAATCTTTCATACTGGTGATGGCCACTTTCTTCACCTGTCTCTTTGTGTTATCTTTCTCTTGAAGCCTTTCCCCACTAATTTATCTTTCAAAATATTATCCATTAGTTTCCTCAATGCCTCAATTATTAAAATACATATGTGATGGCTGGAAAGAGATTTACATTTGGTTTAATTGCTTGATTGCTGATATTGAGCAATATGGAACAAAACACTGGATGTACTCAGGTTTAATAAGTAGCTCTGAGTAATGTATTGTTGACTTCACCTTATCCATATTATCAAGAGCATAAAGAATATTCACGTGTCTTTGCTCTTTTGTTCCTACTTCCCTCTCATCATAAAGTATCATCTCTTCAAGACTTCACGGATACAAGAGTGGGGCTGCTGTTGATTCTATCCATGCTATGGTGCCTGAATGTGGCTCCTGACTTTTGTCTTTAAACTTGTGATAATAAAGACATATTTTTACCTTCTTCTGATCACCTGCTACTTTTCAATCATGGAAGTATAATCAGGATCAGTGTAATAGTAGCCAAGACAATTAGGTTAAGTCATTCCTTATTTCCACATAGTATCTTCAAAGAATATATATATATATATATATATATATATATATATATATATATATATATATATATATATGAGAGCAAGAGAGTACTAACTCAGGTATTCTTAATCAGCAAGGCATTCTCTCTCTCTTTATGTATATATATAGATAGATAGATAGATAGATAGATAGATAGATAGATAGATAGATATAGATATAGATATGGCAGTTTGTTCCAGCTGTCCCCCCAAATCACATGTGCTCTGAATGCTTGATCCCCAGCTGATGGTAGTTTTGGAATTGCAACCTTGTTGAAGGTGTAATGTTGGGGTTGATCTTATGGGGGTTATATCCAGTTTCCCCTTGCCAGTGTTCGGCAAACCTCCCAACTGCTGTTTGCAGTGCAATGGCGCAAGTGATCTCCACTCTCTGCTCATGCCTGCCTATAATCTCTGCCATAATAAGCTATAATAAACATTAGTTCAATTGATAAACAAACACATAATAAGAATTAATTCCAGATAATATGCCCTTACTCCCCTAGGATGTCTCAGTGTATGAGTGCCGGGAACAATATTTTTAAAATCCTTCTGAACCCTGAAGATTCTCTTTTTTGCTCATCTTTCTCTGATGCCATGCAGCTTCTTGATACTGGATTCAGATAGCTGAGTTCATGAATGGGACAAATAATATAGGAGTATTTATTAAGATGCACTGTCAGTGCTAGCTACTAAAATTAAAATAATACAGACATTAACCTGGACCCTATGCAAAGGTGAAATGCAAATTCATAACGACTCCATATTTAGGACACCTCACTACAAAGGGGGTGGAAGGAAAGTAAAAGCAGAAGGATGGAAGGAGAACTGAGAAATGTTATCTCCCAGATGCAAAATGGCAATGCACTAATGAACTCACAGAAGCTATGTTTTCCTGCACAAGACAGAGCCTGTCAACACTTCACCATTGAGAGAGGAAGGGCACATGAGACACCACTCTCACTGGGTAACTAATGGTTGCTGAAAGAGGGAGGGTCAGGTTCGTTAGTGGCACAGCCACGGGTAACCTGCTCATTCCATAGTAAAGAACCTTCTATCTATAATTATGCAAGCAACCCAAATTTAACTCAATGGGTAAAAAGAAAAAAGAGGCAGGAAAGGAGGATAGAGATTAACAGGGAAGGAAAAGGCTGTTAGTGGGAGGGGGAGGGGAAAAAGAGAGGGTAATTGGAGGCATAAGATTAAAATACATTTTATATATTGATATATGAATATATAGGTATAGATATAGATATATTGAAATATAGAAATATATATATAGATATATAGATATGAAAATTGTCAAAAATGGAAATATTAAAAGTATTTACTACCAGTGATAGAAGAAACTGTGAATTATCAGTCCACAGTGATCATGTAACCCTGGACATAGGAGACCTGTGTCAACATTGTTCTGTAGAGGTCCTTGTCCAAGTCAACAACAGTCTATTATGAGTCAGCTGAAAAAAAATGGTATTATTTCTCGAAAATCTATTCAATACTCAGGAAAAGAGTGAGATATTGTCATGTTCCTAATACCCATCAGTGATGAAAATTAATAGTAAATCTGACATAAAAGAAGAAGAAGAATCAAAGAACTGTAAGGCACTCAGAACTTTTTTTGTGGTGATAACAAACTAGATGTCACATTCTAGCATAAAAAGGCCTAGACCAGAGAAAATATATGTTAGGAATCTTTTTCTTAGCTTTACTACATCATTAAAAAGATGTCATATATAAAATGAGTGATCCAAAAGCTATCAGTTCTCCAGTGAATTACCTTCAATTAAAAGTGAGACATCACACCAGTAATTCCAGCTTTTGTTAAAATACCAAAATGAGATATGTATCAGCCTAGGCAGTGACCCAGAGAAAGTGGAAATGGTTCTACCATTGTAATGCCACTGTGGAAAGATAAACATTTCCTAAAATGTAAGGGCAGTGTCTTAATTGAACTCTGTAGCAAAAGTGAGAAGGCAAAAGATGACTTTCAGATTGCCAGTAACATTTTTTCTTAATCTTAGTCTAAAATGTATTTTTCTTTTTAGTTTCTGCTTAAGGAACATTAAGGACTCACAGTGACCCATCAAATCTGCCACAGTAAGTGCACTTCTTATCTCTGAAGTACAGATCAAGAACAAATAAGGCCTGTGGTTTTCAAAGGCAAGGAACAAATGGAATTATGTTGGAAGAACATGGTGATATTTTGGAAAAGGCAACAAAAACGAAGTGAGAATCCCAGGCACAGGATCTAGAAAAAGGTTTTCTCTTTGTGGATTATATAATTGCTGTAATGATTATTCCTTTACTACCATGAAATATTTTATTTCTTAGATACCATGATTTGCTTATAGCTTGCGTTAACTTTTCTCCATGAATCCAGTGGGGCAGATAGATGTATGTAGATCCCACCTATAAAAGTTATATGTTGTTTTTAGTACATGTGCACATACATGCTCCAAATGCCTAGTCATTGTAAACCGAGATTTCTTACTACTATATACCCCACATAAGAGCGTTTTCAAGTTTGCTATCATTAACAACTCTTTTCTGAAGTTCATAAGATTCACTACCACCAGATTTTCTACATTGCTTAGTGGTAAGTTGCTGGCTTATACCTCATTAACCTATACTACTTGACTTTAGTTACTTAGCCAGTACATGGGGGGGGGGAACACTATATAGACTTTTACATGGATATTCTTGAAAATGAGAAGTCATATGCAAGTCTGTTTGGCTTAGAATCTAAAGACAAAGAGAATTTTGTTCATTGAATAATGGACCTGGGGCTGCACCAAGAAATGGTCAAACTGTCCAAGATACAATTCCCTTTCCCGATGATCATACTGAGTGTTCCAGCCCTGTTAGGGCTTTATGCTAGTACACCCCATGGAGCATTAAGACTCCTTACATATTGGCTGGGTGCTGTATCACCAATATATCTGTCCTTTCTAAGATGCAGTTGAGGAGCCAATTTAAATTAACTATAATTATTTTTATTTTTCCTCTTTCTTGAACTAGCTTGGTCTAAAGTATATTTGTAAAATGGAACACAGGAATATTAATGAAGCATTTGCTCTTATCCAGAGATGCTCAGAAAGTCAGTTATTTCAGAGAACTCCATATTTCAAAATGCAACAGTACACCATTTCCAAAGAATTAAATTTTCAAGAAAGTGGGTGGGATTGGAACAGATCATACTTAGCAAACTCAAGCAAGAACAGAAAGACAAACACTGCATGTTATCCCTCATCTGTTGGTCATAATCAGGTTCAGCTTGATTAGCAAGCAAACCTGACTTTCAATCTTGAGAAACACTGGAGAGAGAATTGGAGGGTGAGGAGTGATATATGCATAACTATATCCAAAATGAATTGTTACCATATAATTCTTACCCTTAGACAACAAAAGATATAACCCTCTATAGGAATATAGGGGTACATATGGTAAAAAGGGCCCTCAGGAGAGTGGGATGCAGCCTAACCCCATTACAATTGGCTCTGGCTTGCAACACTCCAGAATTCAGTTACTTCCCACATTGAGCTGTTGATCAGAAAGACTTACCAAGTCCCCCAAACAAGACAGGTTTCTGCCAAAACACTTGATTACCAACCTGAGGTAAAAGATGATATCCTATTGCTGAAAACACCACAGGCCGTCATCTCACATCATCAAGGGACCAGGATGGAGTCTGGAAGGAAGTCAGTTCCCCAGATGATTATCCTGCATAGTGCTGGAAAGTACTACATGGGATACCAGGGGAAATAGGACACAAATGTTGGAAGAAAGCAGGGGGCTGTGCTAAATGACAGAAACCAGCATGAGAAGATATACACACCTATGCAATAGTGGCACTCAACCTAGGTAGATAATCAAAGGTTCTCTGATTGACTGATATCAGTTCATTGGCAAGGAATCCTTAGTGGGAACTGAAATTCCAGCCAAATTCCCATGGAGACCAAGAATCTGGAATCCAAGGGGAAGCTTTCATTAATCATGGGCCTAAAAGAAAGTGGCACCAATTGCAATCTTGCCAAATTAACAATGTGTATCCAATTTAACCTACACTGATATCACTCTTTGTAAGAGAATCTGTTTTTATTTTTCAGAAAGCAGCAAAAACAAGGATATCGTAATTCTATCAAGACCAGAAATGACAACTGACTCCCTGCAGGAGATGAACCACCCTTAACACATCAGCTAAGACCCAGGTGAAACCACAGAGGAAGTGCTGAGATAAGCAAGAGTGCTGCTTCCACAGCGAGCCTGACAACCTGCATCAGGGTGATGGAGACAGACACTGAGGATCCTCAAAAAGTTCCAAAGCATAAATCTAGAGGCCTCTAAGAGCTCATCACTAAAGAAGACTTAAAATAACCACCACTTTCCCCCATGGCTCAGGGAATATTTTGGAAGAGGGGTAGGAAAGATTATAAGAGCCACGGTGGGGAGAATATCCTGAGGTACCGCCCCCACTAACTGTTTGCTGCTAACACAACTCATTGGCCTCCATTCCATGGAGCATTCCAGCAATCCCACTGAGGGCCCTCAGTGGTGTGGGGCCCGAAGGAGAGATATGGTGGTACAGAACATGAGCTATACATATAAAGTTTCTACTTATTAAAAAAAAGTGAAAAGAAAGAAAATATATGAGTGAGGAAGTTTTGTCATTTATCTTAACTTAGTGGGGCAGGCTTTTTATTTTTTTTTAAAATGCATTGGTTAAATTGAGGCTTGAACACATATTATTACCTTAATAAACTTACAAATAACATTCTTCTCCATGAGTTGGCTTAGCCATTGTTTCTAGTAATTCAAGATTATATTCAAGAGATAGTTAATTTAAGAGTTTAAAAGTATATGTTTGGGCTGACTTGCTAATTTTTAAAATATTAAACTACAAACCATATGCCACTTGCTTAAAGGTATATAAGTAGTTTGTACTTCATTTACAATCATTCTTGTTATCATTTCAACATATTGCTTTATTCAATTATTTCTTCGGAGTTCAAAAGAATTACTTTAAGCTATCCTTACCCAATTTCCAATTTCAACCATAATTGTTCTTCAAAAATATACATTTGTCCCTAAGAGGACTGATGTTATTTCTAAGATTAATATGAAGAGTCAATAATTTCTAAGTCAAAACAGATGAGATTTATTGGGGAAAAAACTTGGATAAGTTCAAAAGAATATGTGAACAAAATATAAGGGAACTTTGGGAAACCCTTAAGTGACCAAACCTCCAGATTATGAGGATACCAGATGGGGATGAAATCCAGGCCATAGAGAACATATTCAACAAAATTATTGAAGAAAATTTCCCCATTCTAGTGAAAAAAGAGTTCCATTTGGATACAGGAAGCCCACAGAACACCAAACTGGGAAGACTAAAGAAGAAACTCCTCAAAACACATTTTAATAAAAACCCTAAACACTGAAAGAAAAGAGAGGGTTCTAAAAGCAGCAAGAGAAAAACAAGTAATCACATATTAAGGCATACCCATCAGACTTCTTCATGGAAACCATGAAGTTGAGAAGGGCTTGGAATGGAGCACATCAAAGCCTAAATCACTATGGCTTTCAATGCAAACTAGTGTACCCTGAAAAACTATTCCTAATAATAGATGGAGGACAAAAAGAATTTCATGATAAAAGGCAGCTCTGCAACTATATGGATACAAAAACAAACCTGCAGACAATTATCCTTCAAAAATTCCATATAGAAGAGTCAAGCAACAAACCTCAAGAGCCTTCTAGAGTTTGGGCATGATAATCAAGTCTAGAGGGGACAAAATAACAAGAGAGGCATTAAATCCCATAAACCCTACGCCAGAACAAGGATTGACTCAAGCCTCACAGTTATAAATTTGAATATTAACAGTCTTAACTCTCCCTTGAAAAGACACAGAATAACAGGGTGGATCAGAAAAACGGACACTTCCATCTATTGCCTCCAAGAAACTCACCTCACTCCTCAGGGTGAAAGGATAGAAAATGATCTAGAGCAAATTGAAATAAAAATCATGCATATGCTAATATCAACAAAATAGACTTTAAGCCAAAATCATTTAAAAAGGACAATCAAGGATACCCTTTACTCATCAAAGGAACAATACAACAAGAGGATATCACTATCATAAACATGTGTGCACCAAATACAGGTGTACAATATTTTATAAAGCAAAAATTAATAGAAAACAAAACAAGCTCTAATTTCATCATAGTTAGAGACATTAATGCACCACTATCATCTCTATACAAATCATCCAAACAAAACAGCAGGAAAATAATTGAGCTTAACAACCCCAATATATCAATTAGACCTAACAGACATATACAGAACATTCCAATCCAACTATACAGAATATGCATTCTTCTTAGCAGCCCATGGAACCTTCTTCAAAACAGACCATATATTAGGCCATAAAACATGCTTCAATGAATTCAAGAAGATTGATACAGCCCCCTGCATCATATTAGACTGCAATGCATTAAAGCTGGAAATAAACACTGGGAGAAAAAAATACACCAACTACTGAAGAGGAACAATACACTATTAAACAACAAGAAATTAAAATGGAAATTGAATTTTTTGAACTAAATGATAATGAAAATACAACATACCAAAATTTATGGGACACAATGAAGGCAGTCCTAAGGGGAAATTTTATGTTACTAAATGCCTTCATAACAAAGACAGAAAGATCTCAAATTAATAACCTGACCACACATCTAAAGGCATTGGAAAAATGAGAGCAATCCTACACTAGGAGCTCAAGAAGAAAAGAAATAATTAATATGCAAATAGAGATCAATGAACTAGAAACTAATAAAATAATTTAAACAAATGATGAAAACAAGAGCTGGTTATTTGTAAAAAAATAAACAAGATTGGCAAATACTTGGCCAATCTAACCAAATGGAAAAGAGAAGTCCCAAATCAACATAATCAGAAATGAAAAGGGAGAGATCACAACAGACACCAATGAAATTGGAAGAATCACCAGTCCATACTTCTAAAACTTCTCCAGAAAACTGGAGAATGTGGAAGAAATGGATGAATTCCTGGACACCTACCACCTCCCAAAACTAAACCGGGAACAGATAAACCTCCTAAATAGACCTATTACATCTACTGAAATAAAAAAAAAAAAATGTCATCAAAATCCTCTCCAGAAGTAAAAGTCCAGGCCCTGATGGATTTTCAGCCGAATTCTACCAAACCTTCATCACAGAACTGAAACCACTCTTTCTGAAGATTTTTGGAGTAATCAGAGAACAGGGAATATTTCCAAACTCCTTCTATGAAGCTTGTATCATTCTAATAGCAAAACCAAACAAAGATAAAACTAGAAAGAAAAACGATAGATATACACCCTGATGAATTTAGATTAAAAAAAATCTGAGTAAAATCCTTGCAAACTGAATCCAACATCACATAAAAGTATTTTCCACCGGGACCAGGTAGGCTTCATCCCAGGGATGCAGGCTTGGTTCAACATATGGAAATCAATAAAAATAGCCCACCACATTAATAAACTTAACCACAGCAATCACATAGCCATTCCAATTAATGAAGAGAAAGTCTTTGACAAAAGTCAACATCACTTCATGATCAAAATATGTGAGAGACTTGGAATAGAGGCCCCATATCAGTATAATAAAGGCCATATATAAAACTTCTAAAGCTCAAAACATAATGGTGAAAAACTCAAGGAGTTCCCACTAAATTTGGGGACAAGACAGGGGAGCCCACTCTCATCATTGCTCTTCAACATAGTCCTTGAAGTCCTAGCCCAAGCAAAAAGACAGTAGAAAGACATTAGAGGGATATAAATTGGAAAGGAAGAAGTGAAACTATCCTTTTTTGCAGATGAAATAATCCTATATATAGCAGATGGACTATCATCACAATTAAACTACTGAAGGTGATTAAACCCTTCAGCAAAGTGGTGGATACAAAATTGACACACAAAAAACAGTAGCTTTCCTGTATGCAAATGACTTGCATACAGAAAATGAAATCAGCAAAAAAAGTCCTGTTTTCAATAACCTCAAAAAAATCAAATACCGGGCTGGAGAGATGGCTCAGCGGTTAAGGCACTTGCCTCCAGTGCCTGAGGCCCCGGGTTCAATTCCCCAGGACCCACATAAGCCAGACCCACAAGGTGGTGGTCCTGGTGCTCTCTCTCTCTCTCTCTCTCTCTCTCTCTCTCTCTCTCTCTCTCTCTCTCTCTCTCTCTCTCTCTCTCTCTTCTCTCTCTCTCTGATTGAAAATGAATAAATAAAATATTTTAAAAAATCAAATACCTTGGAATAACACTAACAAGGATGTAAAAGACTTGCATAATGTGAAGGGCTTGTGTAAAAACACTCAAGAAGGAAATTGAGGATGACATGAATAGATGGAAAGATCTACCTTGCTCCCAGAGAAGTGTAATTAATTTTGTGAAAATGGCAATACTTCCAAAAGCTATATGCAGATTTAATGCAATACCAATAAAAATATCAGCTTCCTTCTTTGCAGACATAGAAAAAATAATCTCCAAATTTATTTGGATTATAAAAAGGCCTTGGATTCCAAAGCTGTCCTTGGTAAAAGAAGCTCATTTGGTAGAATCACCAAGTCTGATTTAAGGATATACTACAAAGCCATAGTAACAAAAACAGTATGGCACTGGCATAAAAACAGACCAACATTTTTATAGAACAGAATTGAAGACACTGCCCTAAGCCTGAGCAACAATAGTTAACTAATATTTGTCAAAGATGCCAACATTGATTACTGGCATAAAGATAGTAACTTCAACAAATGATGCTGGACAAATTGGATAAATATTTGTAAAATAGTAAAACTGGCCCCACTCCTCTCACCATCCACAAAAACCAACTCCAAATGGATCAAAGACTTCAGTGTAAGTACTGAAACTCTGAAAACGGAAGAAAAATACGTGGAATATTCTATGAATTGGAATTGGGAAAACTTCCTGAACAAACCTACAGTAGCCCGGGATGTGCAACAATCACATAACCAATGGGACTTCATCAAGCTAAAAAGCTTCTGTACAGACAAACATAACATACTCAAAGTCAATAGACCACCATCAGACCTGGAGATAATCTTTGCCAGCTAAAATAGCTACAACGCATATATAGGTCTAATAACTAGAACTTACAAAGCACTCAAACATAATAAAATAACCAACAGCCATCTCACACAATGAGGCATTGAACTCAACAGGGAATTATCAAAGGAGGAAGTACAAATGGCCAACTCACATTTAAGAAAACATTCAATGTCATTAATCAACAGAGAAATGCAAATCAAAACAACAATGAGATTCCACCTCACTCCATTCAGAATGGCTATCATTAAAAAATATTCCAACAATAGATGCTGGCAAGCATGTGGGGTAAAAGGAACCCTCATTCACTGCTGGTGAGAATGCAAACTTGTATAACCACTATGGAAAGCAGTGTGGAGGTTCCTGAACAGGATGGATATAGAGCTACCAGCAGACCCAGCTATCCCTTTACTGGGCATATATCCTCAAAACTACTTGTTTCAGTAAAGAGACATCTGCACAACCATGTTTATAGCAGCTCAACTCATACCTAGGAATTGGAACAACCTAAATGCCCTTCACTGGACGAATGGATATCAAAAATGTAGTATGGAATTCTACTTAGCAGTGAGGAAAAATAATAAAATAAAATTCAAAGAAACGTGAACAGACTTGGAACAGATCATACTTAGCAAACTCACCTAAGAAAAGAGAGATAAATGCCATATATTCTCCCTCATATGTGGTTCCTTATCAGGTTAAGCTTGAACAGTAAGCAAACCTGACATGTGATTTAGGAGACAGAAAAGGGGATGGAAAGGGACAGAGGGGAGAGATATACCCTAGACCCACATTGAATTGATACCATAGAATCCTTTCTTCTGTGCAACAAGTTCCTGAAGTTGCTGGGGGCATCATATGGTAACAAAGGCCCTGAAAGAGGGTGGGTAGATACCTATCTCTAGGACAAATGATTCTGGCCTTTGGCTCCCTGTCCCAGTAAGTAGTTACTGCCCACAATGAGCAAAGTGACCTATGTGGTCCCCAAAACAAGGCAAGCTTGTGTCACAGCTTTTGAATACCCACTCAGGCAAAAGATAAGACCCTATTGCTGAAGATTCCACAGACTCCTGTCACACAACACTGAGAGATGCTGCTGAATCCAGAAACGAAACCAGCTCCCAGAAGGTTAGTCTGTGTAATGCAAGTAGGTGTTGCATGAGCTGCCAGGGAAATCAGATCAATGATATTCTGACAAAGCAGGGGACATCCTTATGCTACACCCACCAATGGCCTGAGAATGCAGAACACACTGCTATATGGCACAGACTAGCAAGACAAGAAGTGCTCATCTGTGCAATATTGGCACTCAACCAAGGTTCATAATCAACAGCTGGCTAATGGGCTATGAGATCCACTCTGTGGCAGGGAACCTTTAACTAGTATGGGAATCCAAGGCAACTTTGTAAGGAGACCAAGAACTGGATCTCCAATGGGAAGTCACCGCTAACCATAGGCTTTACAGAAAGGCTATACCCTTTTAAATCTCACCAAATTAGCAATATTTGTCTCATTTAACCAGCACTTGATCTCACTCTCTATTGGAGATTGTGTTTGTATTTTTCAGAAAGTAATGAGAACCATGGACAACCGAATTACAGCAATAGGACCCGAGATGAAGGGGACACCCAAGCAGGAGATGAACCTCCCCTAGGTCACCATTTGGAGCCCTAACAAAACCTCTAAGGAAATGATGTGATGTGCAAAAGAGCTACCTCCACAGCATGGTAGGTATACATAGGAGGATAACAGAGATAGAAACCAAGGGTGCCCCCAAATATTCCAAAACACAAATGAGACTCTTAAGAACTCAACAATTAAGCAAACTTACAACTCACCCACCATGACTCAGGGAAATTTGCGGAAGAATTGGTGGAAAGATTGTAAGGGCCATGGCAGGGAGAATATCTAATACATAAAGGCCTGTGTAATCCTGGTTTTAAGGGGTTTTCTCTAATAATACCTGACACTGAGCATCTTGTTATGTTAATATATATGCTAACAAAAAGTCATTAAAAGATTAGTATGTAAAGCAAATTTTAAGATTGTCCTAAGTAAAAATACTATTATGATTTCCTTACCGATCGTCAAATTTTACTTTAGTAAGAAAGCAGAAATATTACTGTATATTTATATTGTACACACATACAAAGTGAGCATGTGCTGAATTATATACTTTTTACAATACTGTTCTATTAGATAATCAAGGAATTAAAGAGAAAGGTATCAATAAAGACTATTCACCCTTTTGCACACTTCTGTAGGCTTTCAGTCTATGCTTTAACCTTCCTCATTAACCTCATTTTATAACTGGTATCATGTACACATAAACTAACTGTAAGTCAGCATTCCTTCTAGAAGCCAGAGTCCTTTAACCCTAGCTTCAGAAAATAGGAATCTAACATAGTCTCCTAATTTACATTACTGTCTAACTTTTTTTACTTCACCGAGGTTTCCTAAGTAAGAACCTTGCTTTGTTTTCTTTGAATATCTTATATTCTGAAATAATACTACAATACCCTCATAGTGGTATTCACCTTTGATGTTTTCATCTCTCCAACTAAACCACAAGAGACAAGAAATATCCTGACTTTTATATCAACTTAACTAAACAAACACAAAAAAAATGTCAAATAAATTCAGAATAGGGAAAACCATCTGTCACCACACATCTGTTAATAAACACTTCAGGGATGGAGACATGACTCAGCATTTAAGGTGCTGCTTCCAGAGCCTAATGACCCAGGTTCAACTCCCCAATGCCCATGTAAGCCAGATGCACAAAGTGGTGCATGCATCTGGAGTTCTTTTGCAGTGGCTAGATACTCTCTCTCTGTCTCTCTGTCTCTCTGTCTCTCTGTCTCTCTGTCTCTCTGTCTCTCTGTCTCTCTGTCTCTCTGTCTCTCTCTCTCATTTCTCTCTGTATATCTCTGCCTACAAATAAATAAAAAGTAAAAAAACAAACTATATATTTCCATAGACTAGCATCTTAGTTTTAGTTTGGCTACATGTATCAATCTTAAAAACAAGCATTAGTTTTTGTTACTTTGTTTGCTTGTTTTTCAAAGAAGGGTCCCACACTAGCTCTGGCTGACTTGAAATTCACTAAGTAATCTCTGTGCTCTGAGTGGTCTCAAATTCATGCTGATTCTCCTACCTCTGCCTCTGAGTGGTGGGAATAAAGGTGTGCCACCAGAACACCCAGCTCATTTCTCATCTTTGTATTTAAAATTTAAGTTTTGTTGTTGAATGCGCAGTTCATTCAATAAGGGTAGGGTCAATGTATTGTATCTTTTTTATTATTTTTTAAAATATTTTATTTATTCATTTTCAAGCAGAAAGAGAGAGAGAGAGAGAGAGAGAGAGAGAGAGAGAGAGAGAGAGAGAGAACTCCAGGGCCACCATCTTGGGGTCTGGCTTATGTGGGTACTGGGGAATTGAACCCAGAGCCTCAGGCACTGGAGGCAAGTGCCTTAACCGCTGAGCCATCTCTCAAGCCCTATTATATCTTTTTTAAAAGGTGATTTCTAATGAGAAATTGTCATATGGCTAGTCTTTAAAATTATTTAAGTATATTTCACTCTAACCAATGTAATCATTAAAAACACAATTGCAGTCACTGGTGGGAAAGATCCAATTTCAGAAACTATAAGGATAGAATTTGTAACTGTCTCATTATCATAAGTAAAGCAAAAATTACTTTAGGTATTTTTTATGACTGGTCACATAAGAATAAAAGAAAACATGTTTTAGTTGGAGAGATGAAAACATCAAAGAATAAAGGTAATTTTCTTGCCTAAATCAGACTAATAGAGAAATGTGAGCAATCAAGGAGCTGACAAACCCAAGAATTTTAATACATAGAAAGCAACCAAGCACAATAAGAATCTATATTCCTTGTCACTATGCCTAAGCTAAAACGAACTCTGATAGGTCATAGTCAACTGACGAGTGACGAAGGTTGTATATTTTAATAGGTTTCTCAATATATTATGAATTTTTAGCTGAGTCTGTGTGGTTTTGATGACTTTCAAAATCTTTCTGCTTCATGTGTTGGTGAGTCAGTCAATGTATCCCACTTCACTGATTGACAGGGTTATAACTGCAAAACACCCTTCCATCAGGCACAGTAGAAATAGGCTTCAAAAAAGTAGATGAAGCAGAATTTTGCAGTGTTCACATTGCTTTCCCCTCTCTGTAGTAAAGTAATTTCAGTTTTAAAATAAAAACTGTCATTAGATAGCTTGTTACATCTCAATTGCTTCATGTAGCTCTGAGCACTGTACAATATGTTCTTTGCTTGAGGTTGTCTGTTATAAGTGAATTTGTAGTGGCATAAACATTTACATGCAGTAGCTGTTTGTTAAAAAAATTGCAACCTTCAGCACCCTATAAGGAGAGGACAACTGAAAGAGAATTTTGATGTTAAGTTACATGCAATTGGGCTTATTAATAGCTATACTTAATAAAATGTGATACAAAATAGCTGATAATAATTGCTAAATCTGAAGATTTATTTATACATATCAATCCAATATATATTAGAGTAAAAGAAAAGATGAGCTAAGGTACTTTTGAAATGCTTACAAATTGTTAAAATTAGATTTATTTTTTGAGATACTACTACAATATTACCAATAGTGTTATTTTTAATGTGCAATAATCATGGTAAAATACTAATAATAGTGAACTAGATCATGTATGTGAACAGTCATAAAAACCACCTGGAATTTTTGTGTTTCACTTATGATAATGAGATTATTGCTAAATACCCCTTAATAAATCTTCATTTATCAATCCATAAAAATAATCAAGAATTAAAAACAAAGTGCCCATAGACTGAGGTATAATGCTGAGATAAAAGAAATATACTGCATTTGCAAAGTGTAATACGATCAAAACGGCAGAAGAAATCTAATAAAATAAAACAGAAACAGGAAACTATATTCAAGACGAATTTATTCTGGACCAAAAAGTGGTTTATAATAGTATGTGAATTTGTTTACTCTAGTAAATTGCTATTTCATTGTTAAGCATGAAATACAGAACTACAAAAACAGTCAAGTGCAGCAAAGGTGTCTGAGTCCTGTGGACACAGCAGGGGTGGGGAATTCGCACAGGGAGGAGCATCTGTGGGTGGTTATGGTTGCAGCCAGGAGCTGCTCTTCTCTCTCTCAGACTCATAGAAACTAACTGCTTACATTGCCACTTGAAAAATTAACTCTCTTCTCCAGTACAAAGTATTAAATCTTCAAGAATGTTCTCTGTTAGCACTTATACAACCTATTATATTTTGATGACAATATTATTATCCTGTGTCAGTTGCTTTATTTGCTGCACCTTTTGTTAACTTGGTTCCGTTTTAATTTCCCTCATAAAAAAGCTAAGTTACATTTTAAAATAATTTAAATAAACAAGTATGATTGTTTTCTCCAAATGTTGGGTTCAAACATAACACTAATTTTAGCATAATTTGTATCTAGCATTTGAAATAGGAAGAAATTGTCCTTCAGTATTTTCATAAATCATGAGTCAAACCAGTCTCTTTTTTTTGCACTACTTTAAAACTCGGCATTATGATTCACATAAACTAGGCTGAAAGGTAGAACCAAAGTCTACAGGTCAGGAATTATTGGAAAGATCATTCTGATTGACTGATCATATATCATTGATCAAAAAAATTCAAAGGAATTGAATTAATGATGCAGTCAGGTCTATCAAATTACCATGAGAAAACATATAGCAGCATTTCTCATTTTTTGATAAATTATCATCATCTAAGAAACTTCTCTACATTTTTTTCTATTCACTCCATGGAATTTATTAATGCCAGATTTTGTATGTTTATGAATGGTAGGTTTTTGTAAGCTGTAGTAGTCTGAATGCAAAGTATCCACTTTAGATTCCTGTATCTGAATACTTAATCCCCTGCTGGTGGTGCTATTTGGAAGGATTTTAGGAGGTGGGACCTTTCTGGAGGAGTTATATTCCTGGGAGCAGGCCTGGAGGTGTTACAGTCAGTCCGTACTCTCTCTCCTCCCTGTTGATGTGAAGATGCAATGCTTCCTTTCCTGTTCCTGCCATGCTTTATTCCACCTTGATAGACTCTCTCACAACAGCAGGCCAAAATAAATATTTTTTTCCATAAGCTGCTTCTATGGGAATTTTATTCCAGCAGTAATAAATTAACTGATACAGAAGGTCACAAACTATTATGATTAGTAAGATTCCACCCCCTAAGGAAACAATTTGCACACCCTTAGAGATAGTATCACCCACACTGAGATTCTGCAGAATGAGAACAATGTATGGAAACACAGTCTGCTCTCAGAAGCTTTATTTTATTAACAAAGGACCTGGGAGACAGGCTGGAAAGACATTGATTTGTTTGAAAGGACATAAACACATGATTAAAAGACATTATGGTGCAAGTAAAAGAATGAGGCATATGATTTTGTCAATTTGCTGTAATGTAATGAAAACTAGAAGCATTGTGGCAAAGAAAAAGCCCTCATATACCCGAGTAGTATGTACCTGCCAGCACACTTAGGATGTTAAAACTACATCTGATATTTTGATATATTCAGAAAGTAACATTATGTGATAATTTATAAGTGTTACACTTGTGATAACATATAATGAAAAAATCCTTTAGAGAGGAGTTCAGCCACAGAGATTTAAAAATTGCAATACAAGGCAAGACTTGTTTAAAGGTCAGACTCTTGTATACTCTTGGTATTTTCAGGGAGTCAGAGCTTGTTCAACAAAGTAAGGAGTTCACGGCTGTCAGATGCTGGCATTTCGAAGGGTAAAAGACATCTTTATGAAATAGTCATGGCAAAAATCTCTTAATGTACAATCATGTATTAAATATTATCTAGAAAAAAGTATTACATTTTTCTTTCTCCATAGTCATTAAAATTACCTCCGTGATGTCATAAATATAAATTAGAATAGTCATAATAAGAAAATAAAATGCAATGTGAAATTAATGTTTTCATATTCCCCATCTAAGTGGTCAGAAGCTTTAGTAAAATGTTCTAAATCACTTCACTTATCACAGTCTGCTTCTTATTATTTTGCAAGAGTGAAGATTGAACCCAGGGTCTTGTTCATGCAAAGCAAGGATTCTCTGTGCCCTGTGGGTTTTGCTTGAACACAATCCTAAAATTATCGGAACACCTCTTATAAAGCAGGACAAACAACATGGGTCTCATAAAGGAAAACACAATAATTCTAAGAGGTGAAGATGTGCACGTTCTGTCACCATTAATGCATACCATGGACTCAGTTTTACAAGACCAGTGGTCTAACCCCTGAGCTATGGAGCCGGCTACATGGACTCAGTTTTAAAAGAGGTTTGTTCTTGTTCATTCTCTAGAGGAGCAAGATCAATCACTGATGATGGCCTCCCGGCTTGCAGAGTTCAATGGTGGGGGCCAATACTGTGAGACAGGGATTCTTGTAGGTGACACCTCTCGTCACCCTCCTCTTCATATAAAGACATTGGTATTTAATCATCAATGGATGACAACCTGAAGACTTTATTAAATGCAACTCACATCCCAGAGGCCTCACAACTGAGACCTTTAAGGTAGATCTGTTTATATGTCCCCGTGAGGGATGCACTTAAACAACAGAAATAGAAAACTGTAATATCTAAAACAAATATTTAAAATTTCAAGGAAAATTAATGAAATCAAGAAAATGTCTGCATCTTAGATAAGATCAGAGTCCAAAGCATTTGTTCACAGTGGAAACATGTTTCCCTCTCAAGAACAACCCGTGATCCATGTGTCTTTGTCTCTGGTGCCAGGCACCTCATTCTTCAATTCCAATCATGTGAATTTCTTAGGCATTTCCTACTGCTGTTTTATTTTTATTTTTGTACATGTGTTTGCTTTGATAGTCTTACTACTAAGTCAATTTTGATTTCCATCTGTTCTTAAGCTCCTTCTATCTCATTGTGATTTTTCCCTTAGATTTTACTAGTTACCACCTAGATTTTTTCACTTAACATTTGACTTCTAGTAATTAAGTGAGTATAACACTATTCACCCTAAGTCCCAGCTCTGCATTTCTCAAAATGTCATCATTGGCTGGTGGCCTAGCTATGCTTGCCCTTGATTGAACTTGACTATTTTTCGTCTATTGTTGTAATCACCTTTAAAACATTTATTGAACAAGTTAATTAAGGCAGAGAATGATGTGAGACTTGATACAACTAAAAATACAAACAAATGTGTCAAGTAGTTCTTGCTGTATCTCAAACTCTGATTAAGGGAATATTAAGTAATTAATTCACAGAAATAATTTTCCATGGAAACTGATTATAACTTCTGCAAATGAGTTTACAGAACATTCATACTATGTGACTAGGCACTTTTTTAGTCAGGAAAGTATTCTGTGAACAAATGACATTTAACCTGAGTATTAGATTAAATAGAAATTCACTTTTCATAGCACAATGAGAAAATCAATGGAAAGTTGGAGCAAAGGAAAGGGACATGAGGCTAGAAGGGGTGCCGATCATGCAAGGAGGCCGAGGAAGAAACCAGTGATGTGCAACGTGAGGGATAAGATTGTGCAAAGGTGAGGTTGTGATAGATTAGGAAACATAATAAGCATGATTTTGATAAGCATGATAAGTTCTATCCTGAGAGACATGAAAAGGCAAAAACAACTATCAAGTTGAAGACTATATGATCATATTTAGGTTTAAGGATTGTTTCAAATATGGAGAATAAATTGTAAAATACAAAAGACACTAAAAGTTGGTTAGGTCAAAGGGCTTAATTAGAGTGAAAAGGAGGGAAGAAAATATCCATAAATTGCATATGAGAAATGGACCTACTGTCCAGAAAATGTAAAGAACTTCTAAAATGTTTAGCAGCAACACAATTGATTAAACAATGTAATTTTAAAATGGGCAACATAATGGAATCGACACTATTCCAAAGATGACCTACAAGTGGTGGGCAGGTGTAGGGAAAACGTACTGTATAAATGGACTTTAGACTTATGCAGTTTGTTTGCTTGGACCAGAGAGAGGAAGTCTACGTAGATCTTATTGTACGTAATAAATTCACTACTTATGCAGGTTTATGTGGTCATCTTACTGTGCAGGTTCACCACCCCAGAGTTTTTGTTGTATCAAGGTACAATGTCTGTTGGGGAGGAAAAGCCACAATATGCACTGGTCGTGGGCACCTCTCCAAACACCACCCTGGCACTCACAATACCCTAAAAAGACCTTCATTCTTAAAATTAGTTATGAGATTATAGAATGCACTAATGAATGAATGCCCATTAGACTTTATTCTTTAAAGGAATTAGAATAGAATTTAGCTGAGTATACTTTCAATGTATGCAGGTCACATGGGATCATGTAAATTATTAACAGAAATAAATGTGTTAATAAATAAATGTTAGTTTTGTCCACAGTTCTTTCTTTGATTTCTGCAACAAATGTTTTAGTCGGTATAAATTGCATGTGATGTTCTGATTGTTATTTGGAGCTTCTTAGTTAAGATAGCTTTATTTTGGATATTTCCTCTGTGTTCTGACTTATATGAAAAAGTTAATGTAAATCAAACAGTTTGGAAGGAAGTGTTTTCTTATTTTATTTTCATTGACATGCAATAATAACTCTACATATTTGTGGGTTACAATATGATCTTCTGATATATGTATAAATTTTACAATGACAAATTGTGATGGATATACTAGTTATCCAAAATGATTGCATGCATTTCAAAACCTAGCTAATAATAAATTTTGTCTGCAGATAAAATACCTAACTGAATTATATTCTTGTCATTTTAGGTCACTATTTCTATAATTAAAAAAATATTTCTTCAGTCTATAGTATATATTTGGTTATTTAGAGGTATAGAAAAAATTACTTATTCAGTAAACTTAATAGTAAAATATCAACTATGCACTAACAAATATAAAATTTGAAGTTCTAGTCATACTGGTACTTTGAAATGTAATTTTCAGTATGGTTCACCTAAAATGAAGATATTCAGTTTGGTATGGCACCTGCTTTTTGGAACTGTTTATCCCATGAATTAGTACAGAGAATTGCCAACTATTCTGATATAAATGAAAGCATATTCAAGGCCAGTACTAACATACTGTTTCTACGAAATAAAGTCAGTCATTTTAAACTATAAATGCTGAAAAATATATACATATATGTGCAGTAATTATGCTAATGTATTCATAAAAGACTTTATAATGGAGTATGATAAAAACTGTAATTTGAAATGTATTTATTGGATAAGCAGATATATAACATTAACACATATTATTAAATTTAAATGTACCTAAACATCCTAGAACTTCAAACATTGATACAAATTTGACATGAATTCCTGAGTTTTTCCAATTTAAAATTTTACTTCAAGTGTACCAGTTACATTCAGGTTTGAAATATTTCACATTCCTTTTAAACTGGGGCACTTTTCCTCTTTTGGAACAAGTCAATATTAATATTTAATTTAAGTCAGCACATCAGTAAATGTGCTCTTGCCCTTGAAGCAATAAATTACTTACTTAGGAGAGAAAAACTGAGTATACAAACTTCACTTTCTATTTAGAGAAATGCTAGAGTGAGGAGGTGGTGACATACTTCTGTATCAGCTGACTGCCAGAAAGTTCTGTTGAAAGAATTTTAGCACAAAGAATCATATGACATTGTTATAAGGAATGACAATAGCAAAACTACTAGAAGCAATAGACAGGCTAAAGATAATAAAATCTGTGCTTCTTATTTCAAAACTTGTTAAAGTGACTATCTTAGATAATTTTGTCCATGTCACTAATGAGGTAAGTCATACTTTTCCATCACAAAAGATTCATTTGCTCATTTAAGCTTGTTTTGGTCCCATGGTTCCATATTCACAAACAATTTTAGTAAAACAAAATTTTCCCCATTGACAAAAATGTCTTTACTCAGTACACTAGAAAGTAGAAAACTCAAAAACTAGGAAAGCTGGAAAGAAGAGTCTTAAAGAGGTCTTAAAAGCTTACTGAATAAGACAGTTTGGATGCATTAACGCATAACTTTCTTATTAGTTCTTACCTAAGAGTTAATGAACCCTTTCACTTTGTTTTTATTGTTTTTTTTATTTCAATGAGATATAGATTGAGGTAAATAATTATGGTGGTTTGATTCAGGTATCCCCCATGAATTTAACATGTTCTGGATGCTTGATCCACAACTGATGGCAGTTTGGGAACTGGAAACTTGTTGGAACTGTGTTGTTGGGGGGTGGACTTATGGGGATTATAGCCAGCTTCCCCTTGCCAGTGTTTGGCACACCTTCCTGCTGATGTTTGCAGTCCTATGGCGGAAGTGATGTCCACCCCTCTGGTAATGCCCTCATTTTACCTGCCATGATGGAGCTTCCCCTCAAGTCTGTAAGCCAAAATAAACCTACTCCTCCACAAGCTGCTTTTGCTGGTTTTTTTTTTGTTATTGTTATTGCAGCAATGGAAAGGATGACAATGATTATCCTGTATAATAATACATAAAATAACCTCATGATATAGCTACCCCTATATTAGGGGATATTAGAAATCCTTTAAGAGTCTCCTTAACTTTTACCCAAGCCATTTGTCTCTATACTTGACTCAAAATGCTTATCACTCCCTATAGATCTTCTTTGATTGCCCAAATGAGAAAGGAAAGTCATGGTATTATCTGACTTTATTCCACCAATATTTTCATTTCATTAAGGTTTCTGAATTGATTGTCAAGTCTTGATAGATATTACCCGGAATGTGGCTAAATGTTAATCCACATGAGGAGAGAAGAAACAGTATTTCTTTCTATCCTGAAATGGGGAGGAGGAGGGGGTCCAAAAAAACCAGGATGCTCTTGTGAATGTGCTGAAATTTGCTGTTCTTTTAAACAAAATCATAATAACTCACACTTTTAATCCCAGAACTCAGGAGGCAGAGGTAGGAGGATAGCTGTAATTCCAGGTCAGCCTGGGCTAGAGCAAGACCCTACATCAAAAAACCAAAAATAAATAAATAAACATAAATAAATATTGAAAGAAAGAAAAGAAAAATGAACGAGGAGAGAAGGAAACAGGTAAAATTTATTGTTACCAATAATTCTCTGAAGAGCATTAGACTCCAATATTATTAAAACATATCATTTGCCTGTATCTGGACTCAGGAGCTAAGAAATCCATTCTACATCCCAACAAGCAGAACATTGAACAGGCAGAAATCCAACCATACTTCCCCTCTTCTATGCCTCAAAGAAGAGACGTCTTGGGCAAATGCACAGGTCTCACAGTCTGAGGTAGAGATAGGCAAACACAAGAAGGCACTGGTGACTACAGCCAAAGCAATAATTCCATTTAGCCAACTTTTGTTTTTGTTTTTGATTTTGTTTTTCGAGGTAGGGTCTCGTAGTGTCTCGCTGTAGTCCAGGCTGACCTGGAATTCACTATGTAGTCTCAGGGTGGCCTTGAACTCACTCACAGCAATCCTCCTAACTCTGCCTCCCGAGTGCTGGGATTAAAGGTGTGCGCCACCACGCCTGGCTTCTAGTCAACATTTTTGATATAGAAGGAGAGGGAAAAATGAAAAACTTGTGATACAATTGCATTTGAAATGTCAGGAACACAGGCTTGCTAGAAAGCTGACATCTAATGCATATCCAGCAAAATACAGGGAAAGAAAGAAATACAAATCATATCATATCCAGCAAAAATACAGGGGAAAAAGAAATTTAAAAAAACTCACAATTTGAAGACGGAGCAAGTATCAAAGCCAGAGTGAGATTTCCAGGCAGCCTCATAATGGACTGACACTGCGAATTTAAAATAACCATAATGAATAGAGTAAGGCTTCTAGTGAAAAAAACGTAGCAAGCAATTGCACATAGATAATATAATTAGAACAATGACTATGAAAATTAATCAAAAAATGATAGATGTCCAAAAACTGTGGTAGAAATAAAAAGGCTTTGATGAATTCAATTAGTAGGCTGGACATGCCTGAGGGGAAAAGAAAATCTCTGAACCTGGAAAAAGAAAACGGAAAATTGAAAACTGAAAGTGGAGAGAGGAAAGGATTTAACCCACATGACGGTTAAATATAAAATAATAAAACATAAAAATACAAGAATCTTTTAGAAATTACATTTTCTTTGAATAATGGCCAAACCAGACTACCATACATGTACTCAACTAAAGTTGAATATTTCTGAGAAACACAGATACAAAATTTCTCAACCAGAAAAATACTGGCAAACTAATTCCAACAAAACATTACAAAGATTGTCCATCATGATCAGGTAGATTCTTCCCAGGGATCCAGGATGATCCATTATATATGCATGTCAATTAACATGATATTGCCACATCCACAGAGTGAAAGGCAAAACTAAATAATCATCTCAATAGAGGTAAGAAAAACATTTGATACAATGCAACACTACCTCTTGTTAAAATTCTATATGTTTATTCTAGAATGATTGGATCTCAGCATAATAAACAAGTAAAACAAACCCACAACCTTCTGAATGACAAAAAGCCAAAAGCTGAAATTCCCTCCAAGACATGGTTCAAGTTGCTCATTTTCTCCATCTTTTATTCAAATAAGTGCCAGGAGTTCTAGCCAAAGCCACTGGACAAGAGAAAGTAATCATGGGAAGCAGAGACAGAGTGAAAGAAGGGAACTAAGAAATGAATGTAGCAGAGTTGCAGGATATACTGTGAACATAAAAGATCAATAATGTTACTATTTCTGAGAGTGAAAAATAGTAAAATCAATCAATGAGTCAATCATGGAGTTGGAGAGATGGCTCAGAGGATAAGGTGCTTTCTTGCAAAGCCTAATGATATGGGCTTGATTCTCCAGTACCCACATAAGTCAGATGCATAACTGGCGCATGCCTCTGGAATTCTTTTGCAGTGGCAGGAGGCCCTGGTGTGCCCATTTCTCTCTCTCTAAATTAATTAATTAATTAATTAATTAATAAAAATCAAACAATATAATCAATATAAATATGGGTTATATGTTTTGCAGCTATAGAAATAGCTACAAAAATAATCCTAAAAGTAAAATTAGCCATTAAAATAAAACGTTTTCATTGGAAACTGAAATGATGAAAAAAGTAGAAAGGAATATAAAGGAATAGTATCTTCCATTCAAGGATTCATGTAAGTAAGAGGGGCTAAACACAGGGTGTCAAAAGATATTTTTGGGGAAATTCTCCCAAAATTGAGGCAACCAAAGTAGTAGTAGATAAATAGAATTATCTAAAACTAAAACACCAGTGCACAATGAAGAAAACGAGCAGGTAAAGAGACAAGTACTTGAAAGAGGCATATGGAATGGGGGGAGGGAAGGGGATGACTTAAGCATGAAGCAAAACCAAAATTGATTTGAAATCATAAAATCCTCACTTGCATACTGTAACCTACTGAGCAATTTAGTGGGTGTCATTTGGCAAAAGAGGCTGTGAATTCAAGGGAAGAGAGTCTAAGCCTGTGAAAAATTGATCAGTCCTGCAGCTCCTGCTCCCAGTCACTGGCTACTTCCCTCACTGAGCTGTTGACCAAAGTGACCCATGAGGTCCCCAAAAAAAGACATGTTTCTGTCAAAGTTATTGAATGCCAACCCCAGGCCTGAAATAGAATCCTGTTGCTGAAGAAACCACAGAAAGTCATCTATCAGCATCAAGAGACCCTGCGAGGTCCAGAATGGTAACCAGCCCCCAGATGGTAGTTAGTGCAGAGCTGGAAGGCACTAAGCTGCCAGGGGAAGCTGGTCAACGGCAGCTGGAGTAAACAGAGACCACTCGCATGAAACATAGTCTACTGCCATGAATAGGCTGAACACTCTTCCTACTGGGAAAGAACAGCAAACCAAGACACGAACACTTATGCAATGGAGGTGCCAAAGCCTGGGAGAGGTAATCAACAGCTTTTAATTTGGCCAAGTAATCCTCTCAGTGATGGGGAGCCCTTGACTGGAATTGGGAATCAGGGCAAAAAACATTGGGAACCCAAATCTTGGGACCCCAAAGAGAAATTCACTTTACAAGTGATTTACAAAGAGGCTAATCACAATAGAATCTAGCCAATTCAGAAATGTGTATCTCAGTTAACCTATACTGATCTCACTCTCCTATGTAGATTCTGTTTGTATCTTTCAGAATGCCGTGAGAGAGCTGTGGCTCTTCCAACCCTACCAATGAGCCACAGGCCCATAGCTGACATCCTGGCAAGAGATGAGCCACCCCAGACCTACCGGGGAGGATCCATATGGAACCGAGCAGAGAGTGGTGGGATAAGCATGAGACCCATAACCACAACCAATCAACCCAGGATAAGTCAATGAGACAGACAACAATGATTTTCGACACAACCTAAAGCAGAAGTACAGAGACCCCTATGTTCTCAACAATAAAGCAGCCTTAATACTCTCCCACCATGACTCAGGGAACTGAGTGGAAGAGGGGGCGGAAAGATTGTAAGAGCCACGGTGGAGGAGAATATCCAGAGACATGTCCCCCTCAGTAACAACATACAAAAGGGGATGGAACCAGGTTGAATCCTAGGCTATCCACAACCCACTACCCCATGGACTGATCCAGTATGCCCATGGAGGAGGATACCCAGCTGATTTGAGACAAAGAAGAGGGAAATCGGGGAACTGGGGACATCATCATATTATTTATTCAGTGTATCTAAAATGGGATAATAAATATATAATTTATTTTAAAAATAAGACAAGTATTAACTAATGGCTTGATGTCCCTACAAATTTTATCAATCTCAAAAGTTTTGTGTGTGGCTCTGTCTTAAAAATATTGAATTATCTCTGATTTTTGTATATCCATGTCATTCATTTATTTAAACGAATTCACTTAGCCGTTTTTGTTTCAGAGGCAGGGTCTCAGTGTAGCCCAGGCTAACCTGGAATTAACTATAACCTAGGCTGGCCTCAAATTCACAGCAATCCTCCAACCTCAGCCTCCAGAATGCTGTAGTTAAAGGAATACCATTTTTGCCTATGTCATTTCAATAAATATTATTCTAAGGATGGTAGATTCTTTTGTTTAGCTAAGTATATGTTACATTGTTAATTTTCTTCTAAAGGACTTCTTCCACTCCTCTTTCTCTCTTTTTTTATGCTTTAGTTTGTAAAGATAATTGGATTAATTTCCTACTATTATATAGAGCTTTTAAATCAGAAAACATTATCATAAGGGCTGTGAAAGACCTATATCTAAAAGATAAATTTATTGAAATTAAAAACATTAAAATTAAAAACAAAGTTTCAACATTTTTCCTCCAGTTCCACCCAGTGGTTTTGTAAAATTGGCATTATTATCAACTTGAATTTTGTGTTACATATTATCTAATTTCTCAACACTGTCTTTATATTTATCTATTTATTGCTATTTATTGTTAAATGTAGCTGATATATTATTAATTTCATGTATTTTAATTGTTCTTCTTAAAATATACATTTTATTCTTCTCCTTTCCAAAAGATTGCAATAGTTGAAGAAACTGTCCACTAGTATTTTGAAAGATTATCCTGATAATTAGCAAGTTTTATGACTATAATTTCTAAATTTCTTATAGACACATTTCTATGTTTTTATTCTGATTCTTAATGTTTCTATTTCTGTGTAGTTTTTCATACATTTATACTGTATCCCTTACTTTTTATATAAAGAATTAAAGTGAATTCATTTGGAGCTCTGTATGATGTCATAACACAGAGAATTGTCTTTTACATCTTGATAAGCAATTAGAATAATTGAATATCAAGTTAACAAAACATTTACTTTCTTTGAAACTGCCAGACAATCTCTCATTTTGTCCATTTTTTGGGGGGTTGTGTCTAGGGTTCTTCCTGGAAATATACATCATAAAGAGATCCCTCTTTGTTGACCTCAGAACTTTGAGTTTTATCATCTAGTTTTATGAAATTACTGACCAAGCAGAACTTGCTTTCTGTCCTTTTTGTTTGGCTGACTCTGAACAAGGCATCAGTAAGAAAGTATTCAATGTTAGGCTGGGAAAAGAAATCTTCAAATGCTTTTAATGTAAAAATTGCTAAAAGAACTTCAAATTCACAGGGAATTATTTACTTCTTATTACTGTCTGAGACAACACCAATTAAAGAGGCTCACTGGTGGTTGAAAACAGGTGTTTTTTTCTTGATTTGCTTTAAATTTAACCAGGGTTTATAGCTTTAAGAGTTGGCTATATGAGATAAGCATTGATATTTAGGCTAGCTTTTAGTGGGTGTAGCCTCTCTATAGCTCTCTGGTGATGAGAATTGCCCCTAGGAGCTCAGGTCGTTGGCTTCCATAGGATTTTGCCATGGATCTCAGTTTCAGTTAAGGGTTCTTTGCCACTAAGAGGATCTCTTAGCCAATCAGTAAGCCATTGATTACCTCCTAGGTTTAGTGCCACGATTGCACAGATGAGCACTTCTTGACTTGTTGGTCTCTTCCATATAGCAGTGTGTTCAGTATTCTTGTGACAAATGTCTATATTGTATATCAATGGTCTCTGCTTTCTCCAAATATCATTGACCAGTTTCCCCTGGCAGCTCAAGCAACACCTTCCAGTGTTCAGGGAACTGTGCAGAAAAGGGGCACAAAGAATGTAAGAGCAATGATGGGGGAGAATATCCAGAGACATGGCCCCCCTCAGCAGTAATGCACAAAGGAGGAAGAAAAAAAAGAAAAAACTGGCTACCTCTGGTGCAGTTTATAACCCCGAACCTATGGACAAATCCAGTATGTGCACCAATGAAGGACCCCAGTGGGTTGAGGTCAAAGAGGAGTGAAATAGGGACATCTTCACAAGATTTGCTCATGCAATGTATATACTTACTCATAATAAATGTATTAATTTAATGAAAAAAGTTGGTTATACAAAAAATCTCTGCTATTATTATACCCAGAAACTGTTAATTCATACATATAATGAAAAAAATGTATATTGGTGCTAAATATCAAAAGAAGATTCCTCCCCTGATTCAAAAATTCTTGAATGAAGACATTGTAAATTAAATATAGTAAAGCTTAAAACTGTATATTATGAGGCAATGTCTTAGAATCAAGGTAAATTACTCTCAAAACTCAGACAGTTCTTGATTTCCAGTATCATTTCAAAATCAGATTTTCTGATTATCAGTGTACACTCTCCCATACAGAGCTGCTTGATTCAATAAATCCAAACTTGCAAAGTGTTATCTGGAAATTTCATGATTAATTATATAGCTTTTCTTATTCAGAAAAACCATGATAATGAGCTAAAAGTATAACAAAAATATTTCAAATAAATAGTACAACATTGTATACATGTATATGACAGTATAACGTTTTCTTGGTTTCCTTACTGAAAGGTAACTTTAAAAAGTCCCCTTTTAGTTATAGGTTACAGGTACTTGTGATTTGAGGTGTAGGCATAGTAATAGGTTCTATCCACTTTCAACCCTCCATATAGATACCAAAGATATTAAAAACTAAGACTTGCATATGAAAGAGAACATGTGACTTTGGTCTTTTGAGTTTTATTAACTTCACTTATGATTCCAGAGCTACCACTTTTCCTGAAAATTTTATAATTTCATTTTTCCATACTGCTGAGTAGAATTCCACTGTGTATAGGTACCACATTTTCATTATCCATTCATCTGCTGCTCATTTTCTCTGTTGCGGTTCTTAGCAATTATATACTGAGCTGCAATATGCATGAATGTGCAAGTGTCATAAAGACATAACCTAGAAGAGGAGGGATTGATAAAAAGAAACAGGTGTCCTGTAAACAGAAGGAATAAAATTACAGGGGGTGGGAATTGGGAGAAAGAGAAGGAGGGGCAGGAGGAGGGGTGGGAATCAACAAAAATATATTGTATTTGAAAATGCTATACAAAGAAAACTTATTTCTCTGTATGCTAATAAGATACTCTAATAAAAATTGACTTTTTCTAATCCTAAAAAGACAAATGTCCTCCAACACAGAAACATTCACTTCATTTTATCTTCTCTTTTATATAAAATTATATAGCTTCATATCCTGTAAAAAGCTGTTAAATCTTTATAAGTTCTAGTCTGATTTGGACTCAAATTCATTAACATACACTTTAATTCAGGGGCATATATACCAGGTAACACATGCCCATCCAGTCTTCAGTTTATAATTGAACTCTACAAATCCTACTCACTATGACCACATTGTGAAAATTCTTTGGGGTTTGGAGAGATGGCTCAACGGTTAAGGCACTTGCTTGCAAAGCCTAAGGAGCCTGGTTTTATTCCATAGTAACCACATAAAGCCAGATGCACATGGTGGCTTAAATATCTGGTGTGTGTTTACAATGGCCAGAGGCCCTGGAAAGCCCATTCTCTCTTCTCTCTCTCTTCTTTCCCTCTCTCCCCCTCTCTCTCAAATAATAAATAAAACATTAAAAAACAATACAAAACACATGATTTCCCTTCCAATATTGCATTCTGGATTTCCTGAACATTTAGGCTCATATTGTACAAAAAGATGTGAATTTTAGTAATTTAAAAGATTTAATAGAAGAGTGAGTGGGAGCATGATGGCAGACGAGTAGCAGCCTCTCCAGGACTCTCTCCATAAAGGTTTGATTTTCCAGCTGGGATCCAAAGCTTGGACCCCAGCTGGCCCTGAACCCAAGTCTACCATCTCCCCAGCTCCAGCACCAGCCAGGACAGGATTCCCCAGCAGCTTTCTGCTCCACAGAGGAACAGAGAGCCTCCCTTTCCCCACCCCAGGCTCCCACCATCACCATTGACTCCTCTCAGGTGCTTCCAGAGCCCTTGCTGGCTGAGCACCTTTCCCTCCCAGGGCCCCCTTCCTCCAGCCTCCCTCCAGCAATTCTTGGACGCACTTCTCCCTGAGACTCCCACACACACAACATAGGCAGACTCGCTCCTAGGGCAAACTGAACTAGCTCGGTTCTGGGAGCCCACTACTGACCGCAGCTGCTGGGAGGGGCCAGGCCTCAGGCACCTGGGAACCTCTGACAGTGCGGGGAAGGCAGAGGCCCTGCCAGGAGAGCACAGGCGGCTTGGGCGGGCACCACTGACAGGAGGGCACAGTCAGGTGGGAAAACACTGAGCTCTATAGTTCGGGGTGCTGGGGCTGTTTTACTGCAGCATACCAACTGTGGACAGGGGCCTATGTGGTAACTCTAAGATTAAACAGTCACATACAGAGGGATCCAGACAGGTAAAGATCTAAGCCTCTTTGGGGATAGAACACCCCCTACAGGAAAGACCTCTGTTTAAGACATAGAACTACCAATGGACCCAGCTATGCCTCTACTAGGCATCTACCCACAAGATGCCACATCTCGATGCAGAAAATTTTGTACAACTTTATTTAAAGCAGCTCAATTCATAATAGCCAAGAATATGAATCAACCCAAATGCCCATCCATGGATGAATGGACAACGAAACTGTGGTATATTTACATGATGGAACTCTACTCACTGAAAGGAAAAATGACACATCAAAATTTAGGAAAAAATGGTCTGATTTCGAGCAGATCTTACTAAGCGAACACTCAAAAGAACAAAGAATTGAATGCCGCATACTCTCCCTCATATGTGGTCCTTAACCAGGATAACCATATTCTTTATGCAGACTAGTAGAAAGAAGTGCGAGGTTATGAATGAGGTGTAAGGAAAGGGGGAGGGGAATGGCTCAACCAAATTAGGTTCAAAATATAAAATTCTCACGAGCATACTGTAACCTAAAGTGTAAGTATTGGGCGCCAACTGGTAAGAGTAATAGGGGAGAATGTCTAAGTCTGTGAACAACTGAGCAGTCTGACAGCCCCAGGTCCCGGGTACTGGTTCCTTCCCTCACTGAGCTGTTGACCAAAGTGACCCATGAGGTTCCAAAAACAAGACAGAATTCTGTCAAGGCTCTTGAATGCTCTCCCCAGGCCTGAGGCAAAACCCTGTTGCTGAAGAAACAACAGAATACCATCATTCAGCATCGAGAGATCTTTCGAGGTCTGGAATGATAACCAGCCCCCAGATGGCAGTTAGTGCAGTGCTGGAAGGCACTACACAAGCTGCCAGCAGAAGCTGATCAACAACAGATGGAGTAAACCAGACCACTGGCATGAAACACATTCTGCGTCCATGAGTAGGCTGACCACACCTCCTACTGGGAGAGAACAGCAAACCAAGAAAGGAGCACTTGTGCAATGGAGGAGCCTGGGCCTGGGGGAGACAATCAACAGCTATTAAATTTGGCCAAATATTCCATTCAATGAGGGGGAACCCTTGATTGGAACTGGGGATTCAGGGCGATATGCACCGGATCCCATACTCTTGGGCTCCCAAGAAAAGATGCACTATGTGAGCGACTGCCAGGGAGGCTACTTAAAATAGAAGCTAGGTAATCCAGAATGGTGTATATTTGTTAACCTATACTGATCTCACTCTCTGATGGAGATTGTGTTTGTATTTTTCAGGATACAGTGAGAGAGCTCTGGCCCATATAACACTACCAACCGGCCGCAGGCAGAAAGCTGAGATCCTGGCAAGAGATGAGCCACCACAGTCATACCATGGAGGATCTATAGGGAACCCTGCAGAGAATGACTGGATGAACAAGGGACCCACAGCCATAGCTATTCAATCAACAAAGGATAAGCCAGTGAGACAGAAACCAACGAATGTCGACACAAAAACCCCTAAGCTCACAACATTAAAGCAGCCTCAATACTCACCCACCACGACTCAGGGAACTGAGCGGAAGAGGAGGTGGAAAGATTGTGAGAGCCGTGGTAGGGGAGAATATCAGAGACTTAGCAACCCTCAGTAACAACACACCTGGGTCATGAGAACCCGGCTGAAGACTGGGCTATCCATGGTCCCCTACCACAAAGACTGATCCAGACGGCCCACGGAGGAGGATATCCAGCTGACTGGGGATGGGGAAGGGAGTCAATGAGGAATTGGGGATAACAACTCATGGTTGGCCCACTAAATAATGTAACTCATTATGGGCAATAAAAAAAAAAAGATTTAATAGAAAACCTATACAGTGTATGGGGATAATTTGCTTTTCAGAAAATTTTAAAAAATACATCATTTCCTATACTAAGAATAGTACTCTTATATTTATGTGTGAAAGACTGTGAAACTGAAACCTGAAGAATAGAAAATTTGATTATGCAATACGCCATTTGTTATATCTTCTGAACATATTAAAACTTTCTAAAGGTGCTTATTAAAGGAACTTGTGTTATTGGAATGATATTTACATAATTTCTCTTTTCTTTTTTTTATTGTCCATAATGAGTTACAATAAAATCTCTGTCAGTGTGTGGAGTCGTTGTGGTAGGATAGATTTGATTTTATGTATAGGTTATGTTCATTGCATTTGTAAAAGCTAATGCAGAGACTGTCAGTCAACCCAGACATGGTCACACAACTCTGTAATCTCAGCACCACAGAGTCTGATGAAGGAGGACCATGAGTTCAAGGCCAGCTTGGGCTATATAGGCAGTTCCACACCAGCTGAGGCAATGTAGGGAAAACTGTCAATCGAATAAAAACTGAGTAGCAATTAATAATCAGGATGCTAAGTCTTTCCTTGAAAACTGTGCTGGTTTCTTCAGAATCCTTTGAATAATTTCCTTTTATTTCAACTTCAATTAATGTAAATTTTAATCTGCATATATGCTGTTATTGTCAGCTTTCCCATTGCTTTGCAGAAAGAACCCAACCAAAAACAGATGATAAGAAGAATGGGCTTATTTTTGCTTACAGACGAGGAGGAACTCCATGATGGCTGGGAAAATGATGGCATGAGCAGAAGGGTAGACACCACCTCCTGGCCAACATCAGCTGGACATCAGTGGCCAGAGAGTGTGCCAAACACTGGAGAGGGGACGCTGGCTATGACCACTGTAAGGCTGCCTCCAACAATACAGCTCCCAAAGGTTCTAATACCCAAGCTGCCATCAGTTGGGGATTGCGCACTCAGAACACATTCTATTTGTGGGGGAAACCTGGATCAAACCGTCACATATGCTGAGGTTATTATATTTAATCCATCCACATTACTAGAAAAAATTAAGAAATATCTCCATATTAATTATTTCTTCTGTCATAATGTCATAATGAAGTAAACTGAAAAAACTGATATAGCTCAAACCTCTTAAAAAGAGAAATCCTTTAAACAACTCAGAATGACAAATGAAGAGTTTTTTTTTTTTTTTTTTTGGTTTTTCAAGGTAAGGTCTCGCTCTAGCCCAGGCTGACCTGGAATTCACTATGTAGTCTCAGAGTGGCCTTGAACTCACGGCAATCCTCCTCCAGAGTGCTGGGATTAAAGGCGTGCACCACCACACCCAGCTGAGGTATTTTAAGTAAATAAGCCTCTACATATATACCACTGCATGAAATAATCACTAAATAAAGAATATTTTTGCAAAGTACTATGAAACATATGTTTGTGCACATACAGTGGTGTAGTTGATTTTGACACAAGGTCTTCCTATTTGACAGCCTGGCTTTGAACTCACTATTATCTCACCTCTGTCTTCTGAGTTCTGGAGTTATAGGCATTTGCTATCATGCATACTTGAAGAAATATAGTTCTTTAATAAAAATGGACTATCATTCATCCAGGTAACAATAAGTCCTCAGTAGCAAAGCTCTGGTAGCATGTTCAAGTTGAACCATGATTAAATAAGTATTTTATTTTATTTTTATCGCTGTGTGATTGGGTATTATGTAGATAATAACATTATTTGCCTTTAAAATACCTACTCTTTCATTCTTTCTCATCAAGGCTGTCTCCATTTGAAGGAAATTATTTTCTTTACTTTTCTATTTACTTTAGGATACATGAATTTATATATTTTATTCACCAATACGTAAGATGCATTTGTTTTGCATCATTAATGAATCAGTTTAATATTACCTAGAATTTGTAAGATTCAGAACAAAACTTTATTTTAAATATTTGAAAAGGCAAATTAAGCAATTTTCATTCAAGTAATTAGCACAGAATTATTAAGGAACATATTAAACTATGTTGATTGCATTTTATATACTTGTCTATTTAAATGATTTCTAATTACAAAATGACACAAGAAAATTACCACAGTAATATTTTTTTCTCTCAAGTACATTGGCTGATTAAATACCCTTACTACTTGAGAATTTTTACTAATATTAGCGCTTTTGTAAATGATACTTAGGAATTTTATCTTCCTATATTAGGACTAATATAGACATATTTTATCAAATAATAATTAATACAAACTTAACTGAGTTTATAATTTAGCTTGACAATTACTATAGGGACTAGATAAAGCTATCACTTTAATAATACTTTTATTACTTAAACAGGACATGAAGCTGCACATGTTTACATTAAAATATTCCCTACTGAAAGTGGAAACGACAGGTGTTTAACGCTCTAAGCCAATACAGCTAATGAGATAAAATTTCAATTTGCAGACAATGCAGAAAGAGAGTAAGACAACATCAAGTGAGGAAAATATGATGAGCCATCTGGCAGAATGATGTCACTAGGTGATAAACTCCTAGTGTATTTCATAATTTGAATCCAAAGTCAAGAGCGGTAGATGAGCACTTTACCTTCTTAAGCATCTGCTGGGTCCTTCATGTAGCTAAAACATAATCACCTAGCTGATACTTGATTAATCTTGTGGACCACTCCACCATGCATTCACAAAGGGACTGTCAAGGCCATCTAATAAACTGACCATGGTAATTACTACATCCAATGTAACTGATGAGGGGTATCCTAAGGACAAAGCACACAGTCATAGAGAGGACATACCAATGAAGAAAAGCCGTTCACCTTCCTGTACTATCTGCAAAAGGGTAAGTACAATCACGCTTTGGAATTTCACGAATATGTCATATGGTCACACTGCATGTAGTGATTCATTAATCCATGAATAACTATTGTTTACTTCTAGGATTTAGGCATCATATTTTCTGAAGAGAAAGACAAAAAAACCTGAATGTGCTTAATCAAATTAGTGTAGTTTTATAGGAAAGTGTCCTGTCAGTTCAGATTTTTACTTAATATGTACAAAGTAAAAATATAATATCCTTATTGTCAATAATTAGATTCATTGTATAGCCAATCTTGTGTTTCTCCTCCTTTTCCCCAACCTGCTGGGGGCCCTCCTCCATGGGCATACTGGATCAGTCCATGGGTTGGGGGTTATGAATTGCACAAGAGGTAGCCATTTTTTCTCCTTTGTGTGTTTTAGCTGAGGGGGGCAATGTCTCTGAATATTCTCCCCCACCATGGCTCTTACAATCTTTCCCCCTCAGTTCCCTGAGTCATGGAGGGTGAGTTTTAAATCTGCTTTATTGTTGAGATCTTAAGTGTCTCTGGACTTCTGCTTTGGATTGTGTTAGCTGTCATTGAAATTCTTAGGTAAAGTAATACTGAGAAAATAATTGCAGGCTCATAAGAAAAATGTTCAGAAAATCTTGCGTGCTCAATCTTTATTAATATTCTTGGGAAAATGCATGGTGCAAGGGACAATTTCTGCTGCTGTTTAATAAAAAGCAATTCTAGACACGAATGGGTCAAACTGTAAAACTATGACAGCAGATTATGAATATGATGGATATCTTAGAGGACAATTGAGAATATTTTTCTATAAAAGATAAATATATTTGAATCTTTCACTCTCATTACTGGATATGTGAGTGATATTTGCTACCCAACTATAAATGTTAACACAATAGTAGTTACTATTTTCTTATTTCTCACAGGTAAAATAAATTCTGACATAATTAATATTGCTATTGATTTTATATAATTTAGACATATAGATTAACTAGCATCCATGAAGAGTAACATTGTTGTTCTCCACATAGTCACTCAGCAAGTACTATCAAGAACCTATTATTTTTAGGCACTGGAAAAGCACTTAGGAAATTATAATTTTTGGCAAGCAGTTACAGTTTGCAAGTAGACAGACACATTAGAATTCTTCAACAGACAGAATGTCGGCAGCGAGAGAAGAGAAATTCAAGAATTGTAACAAGTTGAGAAGTTTTAATTTTTCCTGAGACTAATTAGTTTACAGAATAATACACTTATAAGAACATATTTTAAGAAAAAACAGTAACATTAAGTATAAAAGAAGTTTTATTACCCCAATTTAATAAGAATCATAAAAGAGAACCATCATTTATAGGACAGAAGATTTTCAACTTTAAGACAACCTCAGAGAATTCCCATATAAGTATAAATTAATCAACAAGCTTGAAGGATTCCAAGTGAACATGTCACAGAGATTATTACAGCACTCGTCCAAACAGCTGTTATGAAATCTACTTAGATATTTATCAGCAGAAGGAAGGATGAAGAAAACGAGGACGATACACACAACAGAATTTTAGTCATAAATATGAGGAAAATATGTTATTTGCAGCAACATGAATGCAACTGGCAATTGCTATGGAAAGAAATTAAGTCAGACTCAGACAAATCTTACATTTTCTCTCATTTCTGGATGTCAGAGTTTATATGAAACATTAAATTACATAGACGTACAATTGCCTAGGAATGAAGAGGTATAGTGAATCGAGAGGAAGGAGAGAAGAGAAAGTAGGAGAGTATCGAGAGAATATGGTCACAATATATTATATATACTGTGAAAATACCCTTTAAAAACCCAGAAATGGGCTGGAGAGATGGTTCAATGGTTAATGCACTTGCCTGCAATACCTAACAACCTGGATACAATTCCCCAGTACCCAGGTAAAGCCAGATGTATAAAGTAGTGTATGCATCTGAAGTTCCTTTACAGTGGCTAGAGGCCCTGAACACCGAACCTTATTGTCTCTCTCTTTCTCTCTCTTCTTACAAAAATACAAAAAAATTTAAAAACAGTACTATGTAAAATATCTGCTGATAAAATAATTAAAACTACTTTAAAATACATTGCAAACAAGGAAAGAAGTGATAATAACAATTATAGAAATAGTTTAACCAAGAAAATCATCCAAGTCAGGAAAGAGCTATATGTAACATCTCTTCTAGGCAATGGGGATTAACAGTAACAGTTTATTCTCAAGTATCCAGCATCCCACAGCATAATGACATCAGACATGGACTGTTGAAATCACTGCTGTGCAGAGTAGAACTTGGCAGAATAGTGGATGTGATGGTTAAATTTTGATGTCAACTTGACCTTTCAAGTAATCTTGGGTGGGTCTCTGAGGATGTTTACAGGAAGGCAGCCTCTCAGTAGGGGGCAGGATGTAAGGATGCTCAGGAGAGCTAGAAGTAAACATCCTTTCCTGTGTGGGCAGTGCAAGAAGGAAATTACAGAGACTCAGGAAGCCATTAAGTCTGGGGAAGGGTTACAAGACCCCACCCTAAGGCTATATAAAGGGGAAGAAATTCTCTCCTTGGCCTTCCTGCCTGTTCTCTGCTCTGTGTGTGTGGTGTAGGTGATGGGTTGGGTTTTTTTCTCTGCTCGGACCTGTGAAAGGGGGCCAGCCTCTTTCGTTGTTATGGAATTTTCCCTCAATCTGTAGTTTCAATAAATACTTTCCTTCCCTAAATTGTGCCTGGTTTGAAGATTCATCCCAGCGGTGTGTGACTGACTACAACAGTGGAAGAACATTGTCACTAAATGAGCAGTGGACTGACTGACTGACTACAACAGTGGAAGAGCATTGTCACTAAATGTCACTAAACAGGAGGAGGAAGTGCAGAGAGAACAGCCGACATTATCACCTCAAGGTAACAACCTCAAGGTAATGCCTCCGAGTAGGCATTGTGCACCATGGTAGACATAGATCAAGGAGAGTCATTTTGATATCCAACTTCATTCCAAAAGTAATGTAAAGATCCTTTACTTTCCAATTAACATAGAAGACTGGTTCTGTGAGGAAAACAGGCACATGAGACAGAATAAAAATTTCAAAACATTCTCTGATAATTTATTTCTGAGATTTTCAAATTTGTTTTCTACCCTTCATTACCACATTCAATGAAGCAGATTTGGAATGGTTTTGTGGGCATGAGGGATATGACCTGGTTGGAAAACAGGAGCTCTGCTGCTAATCTCTTCTATTTACAGAACACCAAAGCCTTGAAAATTTCAGAGGAAGCCTAGCAAGGGATGGCTTGGTGGTTATGAGACCTTGTAAGATGCCAGACATGGTCACACACTTCTGTAACTCCATTCCATAGCGTGGCAGAGACTGAGGCTTATCGTCCAAAAATGGAAGCTCTGGGTTGCAGGAAAGACCCTTTAAGGAAGTACAAGGATGAGCAATATGGAACACCCCGAAGTCCCTTGACTGCCAGTGGAATATGCATAGTACACACACACACACACACACACACACACACACACACACACACACACACACACACAGAGTCTCTTTCACGCACACTCTTTTCACAAAGCACTCTTAATGTATAATTTAAAGACCTGGGAGATGCTTTTATTCCCAGCAGTGCTTTGCATCTAGAAGTGATTTTGCCCCTCCCTAGGAATGTTAGACAGAATCGGTCCACATTCATCTCACCACCAAACTGGGTCAGGGTAAGCTCTTGATATCTAGAGAGTAGAGATGCAGGCTGCTGTAAGCATCCTAATAGCAGATGATTCTTCCCCCCAAGAACAAATTTCACATCTCCAAGTATCAAGAGGGACAGGTTAAGAAATCTTCATAGAAAGGCTGAAAATTATTTTTCTCATTTCATGGGAAGAGTAGAGGCAAGGAATGAGTGGAGGCAATGGTATAATTTGAGGAAAGAACTCCTTTCCCTGATGAAGAGGTGGGAGGATGCCCTGCCTTTCAAACTGCTTCCCCATCCCCACAGCACACACAGGCATGGTAAAGGACTGCCTACCAAGCTAAGTTCAATGTTTATTAATTTATTTCCTTTTTGATAATCATGCCTGCACATATAAGCCAAAACAGTGAAGACCCAGAAGGACTGGATGTTGCTAGAGAATGGTGACTAGCACTAAAGATTCAGAGAGAGAGAGAGAGAGAGAGAGAGAGAGAGAGAGAGAGAGAGAGAGAGAGAGAGAGAGAGAGAGCTGGGCAGGAGGAAGGAGGAGCAGTGCTGTAAAGAACTCCAGGGCAGGATTTAGAGACTGGAGAGATCTTCCCTTTAGTCTGAGGTGAACTCAAGCTGGGCCCAAGAAGAAAAGAACAGATTCTATTGTAAGGCTGAAAGAGTGCCACCCCAAAAACAGAGAACATGTATCTCAGGGAATAAATAAAACCTATCAAACTCTTTTGGGTCAAGAAAAAATTTCAGGACTGGAGAGATGGCTCAGAGGTTAAAGACACTTGATTGCAAAGCCTGATGTCCCTAGTTCAATTCCTCAGTACCCACATTAAAGCCAGATATACAGAGATGCATGTGTCTGGAGTTCATTTGCAGTGGCAAGTGGCTTTTTGTTCTCTCTCTCTCTCTCTCTCTCTCTCTCTCTCTCTCTCTCTCTCTCTCTCTCTAAAACTCTTTTTTCTTTCTCTCCTCCCCTTGCCAATAAATAAAAATATTTTAAAGAGAAATTTTAAGGCAGGATTGATAATATGATTGCAATCAGAGAACTCAGGGGGATTGCTATGAATTAAGGTTAGTTTGGTCTAGTCTCTCTCTTTCTTCCTCCATCTCTTCTCCACTCCATCCCTCAATCCCTCAAAAATATTTCCTAGAGATAAGTCTAGAATGATCCAATTTTAGAAAAATTGGCAAGAGACTTTGTCTTGCATTCCAAATGTTAAAACTTGTAAAGCTAAATTTAAATGTACAACAAATGAGGGAATAGAGAGCTTCTTTTCCCAAGTACAGAGTTTGGATATCTTGGTTTTTGTGGCTATTTTCATTTTATCCATCTATTGAATGTGTTTTGTTGTTATTACTCTGCTTTGCTATTCAGTTTACCTGCTTTCTGTTTAAGTCAGGTGTTCTAACTCCAACAGTTAGGATTGCAGTGCTTGAGGTAATGCCATTATATAGAATAACAGTCATTCATTATCATTCCTTACAAAAGATTTCTGGCAGAACATGGAGAGACAAGGCTAATCAGAAAATTCATTGTCTGAATTACTTGATCTCCTTATAATCTATTTGGTGGCCTTGTACTAATATTAATGTCTTTCAACTCCATCAAAGGCCACACTATTTAAATTATTTCTTAAATATCAAATTCATCACAAGTGAAGAGGCATGACTTTATCGTATAATGACTAAACTTACATGTATTTGGATCTGTAAGCTATTAGGCCTAAGATTGTGTCTTTGCCATTCTCACTGTCAGCGATAGCACGATTAGGAAGCTCATGTCTGTGAAGAGATGTGAAGTAACTTCCAGAGAAGGTAAGTGCCTTAAGCAGTATCTCAAAGATAGGAGTGGAGAAGGAAGAATTCACACCTAAGCAGTCCCACTTCAGGATGCATGTGGTGGCTCAGAGCCAGCCTCCACTCCTGATGGAAGGTTCCCAGCAGCTGCCATATTGCATTTCTATTTATGACATGTTGCCTGAGACTTATTACTAACTGCAAGAAAGCTTGGAAATGAAACCTTTTTCCTGGAAAGCAATGAGACTAGCTAAATTTATAATGTTTTGGAAGAAGACTAATCCAATGTAGGAAGACAACTAAAACTGTCCCCTTGTCTAAATGGAATATTTATTATATCCCTGTATACAGTATTGTCTTCATCTTTCTCTCACACTAAAAGCATCAACACAGGTGAGCTTTCTTAGATGGCATAACCTCTACAAGATCCTCTGCATTTTATTTGGCTAATGGGCAAGGAAAGGACCTATTTATTAGAAAGTTATAAAAATTAAAAAAAATTATTCATCTTACAGAAACTGGCCTGTGTTATTCTTCAGAGATGTTGTTACAGAAATGACTGACCTCAATCTCTAACCCAGTCAATATAAGTCACAAAATTTGAGGCAAAATTTCCGTATTTGCAAAATTAATAAATAAAGAATTATATCAGGTCTACATGGGTATTATATTTGATATGTAAATTGTATCAAGTTTTGTGGTTTTCAAAGACTATCTGAAGTCCCACTTAGCTTGTCTGTGTGTTTGAACAGTGGCAGGGCTGTCTTCACTACCACACCTAGTGGTTGCTGCCCTGGAGGAAAGCCTCTGAGCATTTCACAATAGGCTACTTTTACAAATTGCCTGAGCTTTCCTAATAGATTTTTGAGGGAGAATAACCAATCTCTCTCTTCCCCATCTGCACTTTCTCCCACCACCTTTCATTTTTCCCTTGGTTTATGGGAGATGCCAAAGTTATATTACTGAAAAAGGCGTCATCGGTGTTCTGTGTGTGTGTATGTATGTAGTGTATTGTGGTGTGTGTGGTGTGGGCATGTGTATGTACAGATAGATGTGCATAGCTCGTGGTTGTGCCTGGGAAGCCAGGGAAGGATGTTGGTTGTTCCAGTGCTTACCTACTTGTGTCCCCTCAAGACAGTGTCCCTCAGTGCTTCTAGAGCTTTCCATTTTCACAAGAACCAGATGTTCTCCCATCACTTCTTCCCATGGGTCTGAAGTTACAGATGTCTGTGGCTGTGCCCAAGTGTGTATATGAGTGCTAAGGAATTGAACCCAGGTGTCGTAGTCAGCCACACGTCACTGGGATGAATCTCTAAATCAGGCACAATTTTGGGGAGGAAGTTATTTATTGAAGCAACAGACCAAGGGGAAGTTAAGGAAAAAGGCTGGGTCCCTTTTACAGATCCAAGCAGAGAGGGAGAACCCACCACCAGCACCTCAAGCAAGGAAACACATTCCCGAACCAGCAAACAAGAGGAACTGCAGACTTGAGCTCAGACTGCTTTTTGCATATGTATAGCTAGAATTCCAGACCCATCCCAGAAACACCTTAGGGCTAAACCCTAGGATCTGGCCAAGGTGACACACCTCCTCCTGCCAGAACTGGCTGGAGACAACAATTTAATAAACACAATTATAATAAATTCTATAAGGGGGCATTATTCAAACTACTACACCAGGCTGTCCCAAGTGCCCTCAGTTCCTCAGATTTTAAGCTTGTACAGGAAGCAATCTTACCTGCTGAGCCTTCTCTCTAGCTCCTGCTCATTGAATTTTTACAGTACATTCATTCCAATGATGTGAAACGTGCCAGGTTCTAATGTGGATGGGACTGAGCTTAAATGTTGACAACATGAATAAGATCTGAAATTATATGTGTAATCTGAAGATTTAGAAATAGGGCCTTGAAGTCCAAAGGAATGAGCATACTGCCCCTAGTTGCATGAGGAAATTATACAAGGTCAGAAAGCAGGGCGTGTCAAGGTCAGAAAGGGGCCAGCGCAAAATTCAGTAAATCAGTGTGAATTGGAGAGTGAACTCTGGAGAAGGGACAGACAAATTTTTTTTTTTCCAGGAAAGTTAAGACTTCAGGAGTTGCTACTCAGTTATGATCAGTAATTCCACACTGAAACTGTGTTTACATCTTTAGAATAGATGGTCTCCTGTTAACGTCCTCCATAATTATGTTTAAACAGTTGACACATAATTGATAAAATTATTTCCCCATCTTTTGTTGTGGTGTTATAATAATATAAAATAATTTATTCTTTAAGAGATAAATATCTATCATAAATTAATATGACATTGTAAAGACAAGTAAAACCATGTCTACCAAGTTGTTAGCCAGCAGAATTCCTGTTGTGAATACAACAGTAAATAGGGTTACACTACACCAGCATGTAGTGTGTTTTCTTGAACCTATTCTGAAATGTTATTATTATATGTTACTAAATTTGCTGGTAAATTATTTATAATGCCATCTTGGGGGGCACTGAATATGTCTTTAAAAATAACATTTATGATCTATGTCAAAGCTTCTTCATAAATGTGATTCTTCATATACAAATATAATTTCTATAATTGGAAATGTACTATATGCAATTTTATATTTTCATTTTTGCATATAATCAAGAATAAGCACAAACATATTTACATTTATTTTCCTACTTCTTTCCTTCCTTCTACTGTCTCATTCTTCCTTTTTTTTCATGTTTTCAATCTTTCTTTCTTATTTGTATATTTTCCTGAGGCATGTCTTCAGGCACGCTTTACTATCTATTTTCTCCTAAATAAATTTTCAACAAATAGGTTATCTTGAAATGTTTGTTTTGATTAATTAGATTTTGAATTCTGGGTAATTTTGAGTGGGTTAGATAACAGACTGAATTACGATAATGTGTTTTACATCTATTTTTAGTAATTTGTTAACTTTTGAGAAACCTTTATCATAGCTCCATATTGAAGTTGATTCTTCCACCAGGTCTTGTAGTTCTTGTTCTCTTTCCCTACGGATATCCTGTGGTGTCTTTTCCTTGTCAATATCTGCTTCTATTAACCGAGGTTACTTGGGGTTTTATTTCTTTCTATTTCATCTCTCTCTTGCTCTTATTCTTTCTCTTCCTCCTTCTTTAGTTTAGAAGAGAGGGTCTCACTATGTGCACCAGGCTGGCTGCCAGCTCACAATCTTCCTGTCTCATCCTCCAAAGTGCAGTGTTACAAGAATGGCACCCAGCATTGGGAGCACATTCCCTCAGCAACATAGATGAACACACTTTCATCTTTCCACAGTCATAATTGATTGAATAACAATAAATTTACCAAATACAATTTCACTGGCAACAACTTACCAGCTAGTCCTGCTTTTCTCGAAAGCCTGGCAGAAGCAAATACAGTTTTCTTTATATTCCATCAAAATTACTAATATTGACTCTCAGATTGCACATTACACATTCATCAATTCCTCTGCAGTCCCAACTCACTCCACCAAATTTACAGGCAGTACCCTTGGTAATCCTAGGCACAGGTCAGTGTGTGTTGTGTGTGGGGGAGTGGAGTGTGCATGCTCCAATGCATGGCTAAATGTCAGAGGATAACCTTGAGTGCCAGTTCTTGCCTTCTACCTTGTGGGAGGCTCTGTATCTTGTTCACCTTTGCATTGGCTAGGCATTCTGGACACAGGTTTCCAGGGATTCTCCTGTTTCTGCCCCCAGCCTCACTTGAGGAGCAGGACATTTTAGATGCATGCCATAGTCCCTGGCTTTGTGTGTTCTGAACTCAGGTCCTCATAGTTGTGAGGCACTTTAACCACTGAGGCCTGGCCCAGCCTAGGGGAAGAAGTCATTGATTAGTCTGTCCCCGTGGGCGGTGCTAGACGGATGGCGCTGCTATTCATGGTTTTTTCATCCTCAAAATGGATCCAAAAGCTCATTATAAAATATAGTCTTTAAAAGTAAGGCACTGTCTGAAAAACTGACGTTTTCCTTAATATGGAGAGATTTAGGACAGGGTGCAGCCTGATCTCAATACCCAGCTAGGGCTTTATTTTTCACTTTTCTATGTTTATACATCCACTCTAATGTTACAAAACTTTTATGAATCCATATACATACGCTGTTCAGTGAATTATTTTAGGCTTTTATTGAATGGAAAACATCCTAAAAGGATTTGTATTCAAACAGAACAAGAAGATACTTAGTGATATTCCAGTGCATACCAGGCAGAAGCCTGGATGATAGATTGAAATGCTGTCTTAAAACAACAACAAAAAAACATAAAAGGAGTAGCTGAGGCTAAAGTTCAATCAAAAACACTTGCCCAGCACTAACACACATGCACATACACAGACGTAATATATACACATATGTATAATAAACAGCAAGAGGCTATTCAGTTTGTCCCACTCAGCACTTACATGTTGTCATCCACAGTGGTTTGGAAGAACCACACTGCTCCATAGTGTTTGCATGTCATTCCATTTCCGTCTCTGTTACTAGAATTTATTTTCTTAAAACTCTGCCATTTTCCTTATTTGCAAATGTGAAAAATGAAATAATTAAACTATTTAAAATTTTCAATGTAAATTTAAGCATTTTTGTGATGCTGAACATTGGAAAATGTGAAATGTGCAGATAGCCCCAGAAAACACTGAGTTGAGGATCACCTGATTTACCTTTACATATGAGTCATTGTATTAATGAGCATGTCTGCCTGATGGAACAAACTACATTCATTATGATGCTTCAAATGTGACTCTTTCATGCCTGGATCTTTCGATATATTAGTCTTGTTTCTGCTTAAATTCTATTCTGGAGGGATGAAAAGACCTCCATATCCCAGGTTCATAAAAGAGTCAGATGGTCTTCCTCTATCTTGATGCTGATTCCACACATTTATTATTTAGTCTTTCTTTTTTTTACACATTACCACCACCACTGCACTGTTAAATATATTTTAAACTTGCTTTCCTTTTGTTCATGACACTTATATGAAGCTCAGTCTATAGAACTATAGACTTCTATTCAAAATCTATTCAAAATATAGCTTTAAAGAAAATATACATATGGGAAATAAGTGGCTGATTGATTTCATGTCACTAGGGAATGTCAAATTGAAATAAGAAGGTGCTGCAGCCTGATGGATCAGTGGCAAAGAGCAGGCCGGTTCAAGGGAGATACTGCAATGAATTACCCTTTTGGAAATGGAGCTCCAGGGGAGGTCATCATGGTACAGGCAGCCTGATGGGGCCCCAAAGCCACAGCTTCCGTTTCCAGGAAGGGTGACAGTACACCATGGAAGGGTGTAACGGGATCAACAAAGCCAGAGAGAGAGAGGCGGGGGCTTTGGGTTTTCCACAGGACAAAGGAAACATCTTGTTGATGGGTTTTGAGGGGAGCGTGAAAGTTCCTGTTACTTGCCCCAGCTTATGTGTTAGGAATTGTGGAGAATCAGGGCGTCTGGGAGCCACTACAGAAGAGAGTGAAGTTATAATTCAAGGTTGTCTTGACTGGTACAGCACGGAGGCAGGGCTTGTGTTTCCACATAGCCTTGAGGCCTGGGCAGTAGGGCCTCCTAAAGTGATCAAATCTGTTCTAATATTGACAAACCACTAAAATAGTTAATTTCTAAAACACTGACTATATCAGTGCTGAAGAGGATGTGGTTCAACTGCAACACTGACTTGCTGGATGAAATATAAAGGATTCAGATGCTTTGAAGGGTAGCTTGGCAGTTTCTTAGATCCAGCAATGGGGTTCTGAAGAACTGATTCCAATGAGTTGACAATGCATGTCTACATGGAAACTGGTGTGTGGATATCTATAATATCACTGTTCATAATTGCCAAAACTTGAAGCGACCAATCTGGTCTTTAGTAGCTGCATGGATAAACCATGGTCCATCCACACTATGGAATATTATGAAGTGATCTAAAGGAGTTGGATCTAAATCCTTGAGAAAATATGAAGGAAATTTAAATGCATATTGATAACTGAAAAGCACAGCCATATGACCAGGTTACATATTTTATAATTCAAATCGTATGACAATTATACATACAGTGAAAGAATCTGGGAATGGTTGCAGAGCCAAAAAGAAAAAGAAAAAGGATTTTATTCCAGAAGTAACACAGAAGAATGTTAAGGTGAATGAAACTATTCCATATGAAACTCTACTTGTAGATGCATGATGCATTTGTTAAAGACCAGAGAATTCACAACACACACAAAAAAAAATAAATAAACTGTTGTGTAAGCTACAGTCTCTAGTTAAAGACATATTCCTATGGGCTTGTTATTTATAACAAAAGTACCAATAGAAGAGGCTACAAATGGAGGATGTGTGTGTGTGTGTGTGTGTGTGTGTGTGTGTGTGTGTGTGTGTGTTTGTGTGTGTTGCCTGCGCGCGCATCTAGGCAGGACTGTTGGTTTAAAATGATTTTATAGAACTTTTCACACTTGCCTCCCAATTTATCTGTAAAACTAAAAGAGCTCAAATTATCAATTAATTTAAAAAGTTCTTAAATGAATGTTTTACAAGCCCTATATTTCATAGCTTATTGTAGCTAGATTAAATTTAACATTTGATGCTTAGATATAGAACTAGAAGAAAGCCTCATTGATTTGTAACACCTGGCTTCACTTCAATTGCAGAACAAACTTTCTCCTAACTGCTGGATTGAATAACCTTTCATGCTACGAACTACAACCTCAGTGCACTCAAGAAACATGGAGAGTTTTATTACCTCATTGAAACTAAGTCAATCTAATAAGTAGTACATTGGTGGTCTATTTATTGCAGACTTTTTCTGTTTCTTCATAATTCCATGATATCAATTCAGTTGTTTGAAACCAGTAATGATGGAGTATTTATGTAATGAACATCAGCTCTTTCCTTTTTTTAAGCTTGTTTATCAGTGTGACTTCAGTATGATAATTTCACCATATCCATAGGAAATATTAAGCCTCACATTTAAGTATTTGTAGAAAAGCCTCACCAAAAAGCAGAATGAGATTTTTGAAATCTTTCATGTTCAACTTTTGAAAACTACCATGTTCAGAAAAAAATTAACCTAAATTATGTTATCACAGCAGTGTTCCAGAACCATAGAGTAACCTGTTTCTGACATTTCTAAATTATATTATTACAACATAAATGAATCTAAGAGTTCATAAAAGTCTTCTGGCAATACAGGGTTGAGATATGGAGAGATTTCCAGAAAAGATTAATTGGAATAATGGAAAGACTGAGAGTCTAGAGGCAGCTACCTGAGGCAATGAAACCATTCTGCCTTAAGGAAATTGTCAAAACCCAGTGATGAAAGAAAGAGAGATGGCAAGAATACTAAACTATATTTTGCATGCCCCATTTCCTCTGTGCAACTTTAGTACACAGTAAAAGCATACAGTATCGGGTTGTGGGATTCTAAGTATTAGGACAGTGGCAAATGGAGAAAAACTTTGCAGAGACTGATTGCAACAAATATATAACTTTGATTAACAAAAGCAGTAATATTATGACTTAAAACAAATGAAAAAAAAAGCCAAGCTCCTGTCAGGCACTGCACATGTTTTCTGACAGAGATGAACCAGAATCGGTTGAGTTCTTTACGAATGCAATGCTATGAATGTGAGATCATAAATTCTACTAGAAAAAGAACAATGTCTCAGAGTTCAGACAAGCTAAAGTTTAAAAGGAAATTTTTAACAGATGTGGAGGGCATTGATAACTAGACTCTAAGAGGACTTCAAAATGTGTGTGGGGGAGTGCATGTGGATAGATAAGCATGATCTATAGGCCAAAACATTTTGTGTTGATTTACCAAAACACCCAAGACTGAATAGTCTATGAGGAAAACAGGTTTATTTAGAATTCCATGAGCATATTAACAGAATCAACTAATGGTGGGAGCCTGATGGCAGATGACCTCAAGAGAGAAAGAGAGAGAGAGAGAGAGAGAGAGAGAGAGAGAGAGAGAGAGAGAGAGAGAGAGAGAGAGAGAGAGAGATAGCTATGTTACCTTCTTAACAACTTGCCCTCATCCAGTCTTCCCCCCAGTTCCCTGAATCACAGAATTGCTCACCACAGATATTAATTTTAGGGAGATGGCAGGTTCCAATGACATAATCAACTCCCTTTAAGCCTCACCTCTTACAGGTTCCATGACTTCTCAGAATCATTACATCAAGGAAAAATGTAAAATTTTGGGATAGAAATTATGTCCAAATTAAGACATGACAAGGGGAAATGGCAGGGGCTGGAGAGATTGCTCATTGGTTATGGTGCTTGCCAGCCTAATGACCTGGGTTCCATTCCTCAGATTCCTAGGGTATCTCAGGCACCTGGAGTTCCTTGTCAGTAGATAGAGGCTCTCTCTCTCTCTCTCTCTCTCTCTCTCTCTCTCTCTCTCTCTCTCTCTCCTCTCTCCTTACAAACAACTAAATAAAATATTAAATAAAAAGATGTCAGGACCTAAAAGAAAGGGGAAATGTAAAGTGTCACAAAGCACAACAGTGCCAAAGTACCCATGGTGGACCTTTAAGGATTGCTTATGAGGTACTTAATGAGATTATCCATCTTTCACAAAATATTAATTAGGAGCAAACAGAAAATAAATTGATCCAATGACTAGCACCAAATGGTAATTCCCTTTCTAATACTTGAAAACTAAATGTTTCCTCTTGTTCTTCTCCAACACTTAATAATGTCTCATTACTAGTCTTTCTTCCCTGTAAGTGACTAGTAATAACAGTACAGACTTATTCTGCTATTCACAATGAAGTGAAATGTTTTACATTTGCATATTGCTCTTAAATATTCCCTTACAAATATTTAAATCATCTTCACTTGAAAATATTCTTTTCTTAAGTGTATAAACTTTTGAAGGAAGGTGCCAGTAAAGGACTTCCACTACAAAGTTTATTTGCTGCACTCAAATGACAAAGAGGAAAGGGTAAAGAATTCAATGTATAAAACCTGCCAGCATTGAACAAAACAGAACATGAGCATCACACTTGCCTATCTTCATACATTTTTAGACAACAGGTTTGTTTCTTAAACTGAATTTACAAATTTAATCTGTAGCATCCTTTTTATCATACCATTCATTTTATGAATGATATTGTTTAAGAAAATGAAGTTCTAATTAAAAATTATTTCCACAATAACTAATACTTTTATAGACATAGAACATTGTGGAGATCATAAAACTATTATTTTACATGTATGTTCTATTTAACACCTTAAGTCTGTGTTTTGTCATTATGTGTATAATTTATCTGAAGTTAATTTGTCATGCCACTTGGGTAAGGTCCAAATTAATTTTTCTATGTGCAGTCATTTTACCCAAAATACTTGTAGGATTTAATATGACCTTTTTTCAATATATTTGTGGATATATTCTGGGTACTAAATTCTATTTTATTGATCTAGTATTCTCTATTTGTGTGGATATCAAACAATCATAATTTCTACATTACCATACTAAAATATATAAATATTTGATATTTAGAAATAATTCTTCAAATTACCTTGGACTTTTTGTATTAATAATAAAATATCTAGCATAGAATATTTAGAACAATATAGGGAAAGATCATACTTTTTTAAACCAATGCTTTCAATTTATAAAAAATGATATATCTATCATAACTCATGGCTCATTTGTTTTATGAACTATTATTAAATATCAATATATTTTTAGACATTTGTTGATTTTATTGTTGAGCATGGCTATAAAAATCAAACATATTAAAAGTTGCTGGTAGGTAAAAAGAATACTCTTTGTAAACTTTGCAACCAATTTGATTTAATAAAATTTTATTCAGGAGGGGCATGGTGGCACATGCCTTTAATCCCAGCATTCGGGAGGCAGAGGCAAGAGGATCACCATAAATTCAAGGCCACCATGAGACTACATAGGTCACCCTGGGCTAGAGCGAGACCCTGCCTCGAAAAACCAAAAAAAAAAATATTCATTTGTCTTTTTTAAACTTAAATTCATATAAGGTAATGAATTTTAAATATTTATTTTGCTGTGTCTGTATAACATGTGTGTGAGTGTATGTACAGGAATGCATGCATTTCTGTTCCGAGGCCAGAGGGGAAGATTTTCTCCTCTTTTTGCACATATCTAACAAGAATAATTCTGGCAAGTTCTCCTAAGACTGAACCATTTAGTATATTTGTCATGGTTTGATCCAGGTGTCCCCCACAAACAATTGAATGTGTTCTGGTAGATGGATCCTCAGCTGATGGCAATTTGGGAATTAGAACCTCACTAGAGCTGTGTTGTTGGGGCGGGCTTATGGGGTTATAAGCCAGCCTCCCCTTGCCAGTGTTTGGCACACCTTCCTGCCGCTGTTTGCAGTGCTGTGGCAGAGGTGATGTCCAGCCCTCTGCTCATGCCATCGTTTTCCCTGCCAGGATGGAGTCTCCCCTCGAGTCCGTAAGCCAAATAAACCCATTCCTCTACAAGCCGCTTTTGCTTGGGTTCTTTCTGGGCAGCAACTAGAAAGCTGACTGCAACAGTTTTGGTACCAGGACGTGGGGTCATCTGTTGCTGCTAGAACCCTGATCTTGTGGCTTTGGTCTTTTGGAAGTGATCTACAGGAGGAATGTGGACAGATTGGAAAGCTTGTCCTAAGAGGTGCCTTGCAGTGCTGTAAGTACAGCGTATTGGATCATTCTGGTCAGAGTTTAAAGACCTGAATATATTGAGAACTATGGACTGTGAGGTTTGGCTTACGAGGGGGAGAAAGAACTTGGTCAGGACTGTGCCAGAAGCAGTTTGCGTGAGAGGCTTGCTGCATTCTGCCTGCCTGTGTCCTGGAAACCTGTGCAGGGTTGCTTTACGTAAAGATGGACTGGTGTGAGCAGATGGAGATGGCACAGAAAGAAAGATCTTTGGGTC